>PVIC010002951.1:0-72837 GCA_004025085.1 Thryonomys swinderianus
GAACCCTCCCCCCAAGTATGTGAAGTTAAGGGGGTGGGGAACAAAGGGATTGATGGGGAGAATGATTCAAGTATGTTATGTGCATGTACAAATCTGCCCAAGAACTGCCCATTAGTCTACATGAGCAATATACAGTATAAAAATGTGGGGGGAAAATAATGGATGAAGGCAACACATTTTGTTATGATTTTATTATATATTCTATTTTCCTGGAATTTTGAAAGGCAAATATTTTTACAAGAATCAACTCTTTATCTGTCTTAGGTTTTACCCTACAGAACGATAATCATGTTATAATTCCTAGCTGCACGAGACCAAATGTTTCAATAAATACGCATACACAGTCTGAGATGAATGGAACCAAGTCCGCCTTCAGGTAGAAATCAAAGGCTGCATTGTTGGCAGCCTCTGGGAGACCCCTGCCTTTGAGCCTGCCTTTCATGACAGTCACCTTATCTCCAGCTTTCCTTGTGTGTCGTCGTTGACTGTGAAGGGGGGAAGGCGGGAGGATGAAGATGGCCACCTCAAGTCGTCCGGTAGACGCAGCACCCAGTGGTGACTTGGTGTTATCTCTTAGCCGAGGTCATCCAGGATGTGTTTTCTCAAATTCAGGAAACAGGGGAAAGAAAGTTTTAACATTGTGTAAACATTGGCACCCCCAAAACCTCCTTCTCCGGGACAGGGAGATAAGGTAGGCAAAAGGACTGCAGGAATGTTTATTTGTTCTGCTGAGCTGTGGATCCAGGCGTGCTGGAAATCTTCAGTGGTGCCCGGTCCGGTTTAGAAAATGTGAAGGCGTCACTCAACATTGAGCTAGAGAGGCCTCAGCAAAGAACCATCTGAAACTGACAATCAGTAAATGAAGGAAGACCCGAGATCGACCTTTCTTTGATGGGACTAAGGCTATCTCAGTGGATTTTATGTCTTTCTTCTTAAAAGGGAGGGAAAAGAAAGGAAAGAAAGAAAGAGGGGCAAAAAATGTTCCTGGACTTTTAAAGAGGGGACCCCTGGTTAGTTTTTTGACAGCCTGTGGCAATGTTGATGTGAGGAAATAGCTTTCCCAGCCGATAACATCTCAAACCAAGTTTCTTCACAAGTTGAACCTTAGCCCTCATTATCAGTCCGAGCATATCTTTGTAATTTGTGTGTGCAGAGGGGAAGTCCAGCCTTAACATGAGACAGCTATGTATATAAAAGTGTGAAGAGTGGCCTTCTCCTCATAATGACAGTGCTACTTCTTCAGCAGTGGTGCTGGGATATAAGATGGGAAAGTATACAGTTCTGGAATCCTGGTGTTAATATGCCTTTTGAAATTTGAAGAATGGGCATGAAAATCTTTTTTTTTTCCCCCTTAAATAAGTTAAACTGAATAATTACTTGCCATGTATGCAGAATGCCATCTTGTTGCTGTGTATTTCCTTAGACAAAGTTCTCTGATTTGTTTTTAGAAAAGATAGATTAAATATGAGTTTTGGAATTATGGGCCTGTTACTTTACATCAGGGAGAACACCAGCAAATTTAACACTTAAACAGAATTATTAGTAGATAAATCTGAGGGATTCCTCTCTGAAACTTTCTGTGAGCAAATGCTGTATTATTGCACATATGGTCATGTGTGGTCATTATGATACTATAGAACTAGGACACACTGAATATCCAATGAAAATTAGTTGAGTTAGTCTAATTGTTTTAGTTGAATAAATTCAGAATGGGAGACCTTTTTTTTTCCTAAGAAAAAGGTAACATGCTTAAAATTCAAAGCTATTTAAAATTCAGAGCTTCTTAAATCTACTACTTTTCCCTCTTCCCTTTATTATAGAGTTTTTTTTTTTCCTCTTAGTTTTGTGCATGAAGTTTGAGCCAGGAGAACCTAATGACACGGAGGAATTCTTGAGGCCCTCGATATATTTTATCTTATTAGAGTCCAAAGTAGTTTTCTCTGTTGAAATGGAGAAAGTGAGATTTCTTCTTCTGGCTTACTAGGAGGGTTGCTTAGATTAAACGTGATCATAGTATGGTGCCATGATGGTGAACCTTTTAGAACTTTCCATGATACAGAGAGCCAGCTGCAGCCCATATGCCATAGCTTCACCACTGGCATAGTGAAACTGTATGCTTTTAGACACATCTGTCCAAATGAGTGCTGCCCGTTTAAGTAGTCACTTTGTGAGAGTGTATATTTATTTTACCTGAGTGTGTGGCTTAAGAATCATTTCTGCAACTTCTTTCCAGAACTAAATTCAGGAATAGTTATGATTGAACCAAAGCTTGCTTCAGTATTCATTATTTGTGATTTTTTTCTTTTTTTTTTTGAGACAGGGTCTCACTTTGTAGTTCAGGCTGGCTCTGAGTTCACTATGTAGCCCAGGCAAGCCTCAAACTCAGCAATCCTCCTGTCTCTGCCTCCAAAGTGCTGGGATTACAGGCGTGAGCCACCACGCCTGGCACTGTGGTATGTGGTATTGATTGCTGGTAGGCGTGAGTCTCCACGCCCAGCATTGTATGTGGTTACCAGGATCAAACTCAGGGCCTTGCGCTTGCCAGGCAGGCGCTGGAACCACTGAGTTAACCCTCCGGTCCGGCCCATTATTTGTGATTTTGAATAGTACTATCTCACTTGATCATGTGCCTCGTTCACCAGACATGGTTCAGCATGTCATTGGTCTTGGCTGATTGAAAGGCGTCCATCAACAGTCTGTCACAAAGTGTGCTGCCGTAGTGGGTGACTTGGAAATGGAGAGGGACCCTGTCTGTTAGAAGAGAGCTGCCACTGTGGGGGGAAGAAACCTCTAGATGAATAAATAACTGGAATAGAGTGTGATGTAGTTTGTGAGATGCTGCCTAGGAAGATGCATAGGAAGGAGTAATTGCTTATTTGGCACAAGGCTGTGCTTTACAGCAGACTTTACAGAAGTGATACTAGTGGAGGTGTTTTTCGAAGAATGGCCAATAGCAAGTTACGCAGCAAGGGTATAAAGAATAAGGTGTAGAGTACAACAGCCATGTGTTTTCAGAATGTTACTGTTGCTTTTAGGTGGAGTAGATAATGGCAAGAGGTACAATTTGAGTAGAAAGCAGAACTGTATTAAAGATTTTGTTTCTGTTTTGAACCATGCTGAGAAATTTGAGCTTTTATTTTATTTATTTATTTTTTATGAGACAGGGTCTTGCTTTGTAGTTCAGGCTGGCCCTGAGCTCACTATGCAGCCCAGGCAAACCTGGAACTCAGCAATCCTCCTGTCTCTGCCTCCCAAGTGCTGGGATTACAGGTGTGAGCCACCACGCCCAGCACTGTGGTATGTGGTACTGATTGCTGGTGGGCGTGAGTCTCCACACCCAGCATTGTCTGTGGTTTCTGGGGATCAAACTCAGGACCTTGCGCTTGCGAGGCAGGCACCGGAACTATTGAGCTAAATCTCCGGCCCTGAGCTTTTATTTTTTTAAAAAATCATTTCTTTTAACCCCCAAGAATCAGAGGTCTTCTGGAGTAGGCCGGGTTTTGGAGTCAGAAGTCCTTGAGTCCTTGGGGACCATGACATCCTTCTTAGAAGCACCAAGGTATCAGGGAGATAGATGGCTTAAAAATTACAGCTGTAGGTAATGCTGAGTTACTTGAAAGGAAGTAATATGGCCGTGTGTGTACTTTTAAAAGATCACTGTAATTCACAAAGGGGATGAGACTGAACAAAGAAACCAGCTGGGAGATAGACCTGCACTAAGGTGGGGCAGAGAGGAAGGGACAAGTTTGAGTCTTGCGGAAGAGAGAGGAATGGCAAGATTTGGGTTAGCTTTAGGGGGTACACTGAAAGAACGAGACCAGGATGACCCCAGCATTCTAGTTTATGTTTGTGCCGTGATAACAGAGTATTCACTTCAGGGAAATACTGGAGAACTGGACTGAAGAAGAGGCCAGAGATTGGAAAGCAAGGATAGTCCAGGTGTGTCGAGGTTAAGGTGATGTCACATGTGAGGTGAGAGGTTTGAGGAAAGAGAGTCACTGGGGCCCGTGCTCAGCGGCGAGGCCTGCTTGAGTGTAGAGTGTAGGTGTCATTAGACTACACAGGGCCCCCAAAGCCGCTGGAGGGGAAGATCACCCACAGATGGAGCAATGAGAAGAGAGGACAAAAAATGAAAGTTAGATCCCAGAAGGAGGATCACACCTGGAGACTAAAAAGGGACACTGTAAGTGCTGGGCAGTGCTAGGAGACTGATTCATCCACTGATGGAGGGAGGGCAAGTAAAACAAGGGACTGCTTCCAAACTCAGAAGCCACCCCCCAAGGATAGCCTTTGTACCACTGAGTTATGCAAGAGAATGTCTCCCTGGTTCTGTGTGGTACAGATGGAAGTATTGTGGTCATGACTATTTAATGCCTGATGTCTTTTTGAAATTTTTAATTGAAAGTAACAAACACACTCAAGAATCTTTTGGATAAACTAGTACAACCTTGCCTAATGTAGATTAGCAGAGGTTAAGATAAAAACTGAACAATAATAGAATGGCATAGGTACTTGGGCAGTTCCTTGTCACAAGAACCCAGGGGAATGTTCTTTTCTCATGGACATTGGCAGTTAAAGAAAAAGGACCCAGTTAGGAGAAAATACCGAGGATTTGATCACTCAAAATATACTTAGTCCTGTGACCAGTAATTTCTTAGATTTCTTTTTTGAGGCAGGGTCTTGCTTTGTAGTTCAGGCTGGCCCTGAGCTCACTATGTAGCTCAGGCAAGCCTCAAACTCAGCAATCCTCCTGTCTCTGCCTCCCGAGTGCTGGGATGGACAGGTGTGAGCCACTACGCCCGGCACTGTGGTATGTGGTATTGATGGCTGGTGGGCGTGAGTCTCCACGTTCAGCATTGTATATGGTTACTGGGGATTGAACTCAGGACCTTGCACTTGCGAGGCAGGCGCTGGAACCACTGAGCTAACCCTCTGGCCCTCCTTAGATTTCTTATGAAAATAATTACTCATGAAATGAAATTTGATCTCCAGAGTGTGTTCTTAAACCTGTGTCTTTCCATGTATTTTGAGGGGAGAGGAGGGAGAGTATGTTTTGGTTATGGGAGATTATTTAGAAATTGGTACTTATCTACAGACAATTTTATGCTACTCCTGGTGGGAACAATGGCCTGTTAACATTTCCAGGGGTAAAGTCAGTCTAGCACTACTGAGTACCCAACACTATTACAAGGAGAAAAATATCATTGTCACTTATCTTGTGAAAAGAATGATCTTTTGACACTCTGAAATTTCCTTTTTGTGCAGTGACATTTTTTTTAACCCTGAATTTTATAATATACTATATAAAATACTGTCTGAATGCTGAATCCAATTTTTCCTTTTCCGATATTAGGAAACTTTGTTTTTGTGATAGTTTGGTTTTTTATCATTCAAATAATTTTCTCTGTATTTTTACTACATATTTATTAGACCCATTTTCTTATAAACTTGTTTTTTGTATTCATTCCTGTCTTGAAAATGTGATGGAGATGAAATTCTATAAAGAATTCACTCAAAAGAATTTTAACATGTTTAAACTTATGTAACAATCACCACACTTAGGATACAGCATAGTTCTGTTATCACCAAATTACCCTCATGCCATTCTTTACCTAACCAAATCCCTAGCAACCAAATGGAACCATGCACTGTTCAACATTTTTGATTCTGATGTCTTTCACTCAGCATAGCCTTTGAAATTCATCCAAGTGGCTGAATGAATTAGTTGCTCATCATTTTTCCCTACTGAGTAATAGACCATCATACCAATAAACATAGTGTGTTTATCCATCGTCCCTGTGTACCAGTTTATCATTTATGCAACAGTAATTTCTTAAGAATCACCTATTCCTCTTTGGTTTTCCAGTATTTGTTTTTTTTAAGTTCTTTTTAAATTTACTAATTGGACAAATATTAATTAAAATTATTAGTCAATACAATTATTAGGCAGACAGTAGGAATATAGTGGTGATGTGCACAAACAACATTCTCTGCCTTTAATGATACTTTATTCTTTTAAGTCCTTCTTGCTCAGGATCTATGGAAAGCAAGATTCTTGGATACAACTTAAATGATATGAAAGGCAAGGAAGAGGTCATGGCTTTTTAAAATACGTTCAAAAGGGAACAAAAATTTATTTTCATCATGTTTTTGGAGTCATCTAGATGTGTTCTTTGTCTTCTACTTTATACATTTTTACATTTTGGCAAAATGTTGTGTAGCTGTGGACATCATGATTGATACGCTGCATGCCTTTTTTGAGACTTCTTCTGACTTTACTCAAGTTGTATCACACACAAGGAGCAATACTGTTGTTAGGATACTCACCAATGCCCAGATGCCTCTGACATTAGATAGGATTAGAGGTTGCAAGTTGGCTGCTGACCGAGTTCTGTTCAGCCTAGTGGTGTTTCTTGTTTGGCCTGCTTCCTATTTTTAAACATTCTCAAATAAGTCTCCAACATTTGCAAAATCAGGAGTCTTTGCATTAAAGGAAAAAAAGTAGATTTCTTTTTTATATTGAAAATTCATGCATCTGGCATCGCTGAGCCAGTTTTTCTGAGCGGAGCGGAAGGGTTGGCTGGAGCTGAATAGTGGCTGGCATTTCAGACAAAGCATGTGCTCTCTTTGGGAAGCTTCTGCTTAACTCATTCATGTTATCTGCCTGGCCTGGGTGGGTGTCTGGATTTGTAATCCCTGGACGCTGGGTTTCATGTATTGGAGAGGTTGAGCATTCCTCTCTGTGCCGGAGGGCTGAGGATATTCTTGTCTCAGGAACTGATTGAGTGTCCAACTGGATATGTCTCTTAGTGTAGTATACGGGATACTGCTGCTTTTAAGAGGAAGAGATCCAGGTCAATTTCCTGGCTAGTGCTATCAGGTTATCTTGGATCCTTCACAGTGGAGATACTATTTCCTGCCTTATCTGTTCTGTCAGTTAAAGAAGTTTTTGATTCGAAGCAAGAGAAACAGATTCTGGTGAATTTGAACAAAATAGGACATTATTAAAAGGATCTTGGATAACTAACATCAGAGAAAAAAGAGCATGGTCGGGCCTCAGAAAGTCTTTGAAACCATGGATACTCCAAAGATCATGGGTGGGAGAGATTAAGGAATGGATAAATTACCTCCCCCAATTTTCCCTTTCTTTTGTCATTCTTCACAGGAGTCCAGAGTCCTGGAAAAAAGAATCAAAGTGGCCTGGCCTACACTGGGATAAAGGAGGGCAAAACACTTTGATTGATAGTAACTCTAAGACTGTGAGCAATAAGGGAAAAGATTTTCCATTTTATGTTGTTGTTGTTGTTATCATTGTTGTTTTGTTTTGTTTTTGTGGTACCAGGGATCAAACTCAGGTTCTTGTGGTTTCAAGGAAAGTGCAGTACCACTTGAGCTAAATTCATAGCCCCAAAAATTTTCCTAAGAGGGGATCTAGGTGCTGTTTTCAGACAAAAGGGAAGAAGATATAGATAGAGGCAAGAGAAACAACAAACATCCACTACATTTCTTCTCAAAGTGGTCATGAAAGTATTAAATAAGACACTGTAAAAAGCTACAGAAGAGTACAGAGGTGATATTTCAAGTTATACTAGAACTTGAGATGAGTGTGCTTTTAAAATATACAGATGTGCTGGCACCCATTAATAAGGAATATATTGACTAACAGAAAATAACTGTTTCATTGCCTTTAGCTACTACCTTGATTATAAAATTTCCCAAGAAGCCACCTTTGCTTTGAATTAAAATAACATTTATAAAATCTAAAGATATTTGTTAAGGTATAATGTTCTTTCTGATTTTTGCACTTGTGTTTCTTTCCTTTTTTTGGCGGGGGCAGCAAGACCTTGATTTGCAATAAGCAAGGAAAATGAGCACCACCCCCATCACTGGTGTGGGTAGAAATTGAAAGTAATGATTCAAATAAGAGAGGCAGCAGAGAAAGCCTCAGCCGGGTGGCAGAAAACAGAATGAGTCGGACTGCTCTTTTTTTAAAAAAGGCAAAACAAACAACTCACAGTGAAGTGTACGTGAAAATCATTTCTAATAATAACTCGTGGTAGGCAATTCCCAGAGAAAAAAAAATCATTGGTGTGCTGAGAAAATTAGAGTGAGAATGCACAGTGTCTTGATGTGTTACTTAAGGCGATGGAGCTTTAGAGTTTACCTTATGTGCCATGTACATTGATTAAATACAAAATATATGCTGGCCATTTTTGACCATCATTTACGGTATTGATTTGTTAGCAGGGGAACCGTAATAAAAAAGGCATTGATTTACTGTCCTTATTTGCTTATGGGCTTTTTTTTATTATTAATTTTTCACTTTTTCTTTCTCTTTTTTGCATCATTTCTTCTAGACAAATGCCGTACTTCGAGAAGTTAAAAGAGAGGGGCTCCCCGTGGAACAAAGGAATGCGATGCTGGCTGCCATCCTTGCCTTGCTCACCACCCGCCAACACCTGAGGAGGGAGTGGCAAGCCAGGTTAGTCCTGTCGTGAAACGGGATCCAGTGTCCTCGACAAATAAGAGCTGTCTTTGGCTAAGCCCTTCCTTACTGCTGGTCTCATCCCTCTCATTTAAGGGGCCATGGAAAATCAACAAGTTAGCTTTCCTGTCCACGGTAACCTACGTTCATTGTAATGCCCTACGACATTGTCTGTATGCATATGTGGTTTTTTTTTCCCTGAGTGTAACAGTTCGTATCCATGTCTTCCTCTTGAGCATAATGTAATATAAGTACCTGCTGCTGAAGAGTCCCTTTAAGTCAGCAGTCCAGGACACAAGCACTGCCATTTAGTTAGAGCAGATGTCTGGGAAATCCACATAAGGCTCTTCTGTCCCTCAGTTCAGGGGAGATTATTTGAAAGTCTATTTATCAAGACCAGTATTAGAATTGACCAAGTAGGCATGATTTTTGCTTCAATCTAGTTTCTTTCCACATAGACTTAACCTGCGGTTAGAAAGCTGTTACTGGCAGAAAGTTTCAGTAAATCATCAGCTTTTATAGAAATAGTGTGTGCATAATAAATATGTTACTCTCTCTTGAAAAACAGTTGATATATGGAAAATTGGAACTAGTTCCTCTAAATGTTAGAGTTATTCTTCACATCTGTGGTTTGTAAAAGTTAATTCAATAATAATTCAGTATCATTTGTCTTTGAGGAAAAGCAAGAGGAATCAGGTAAATTATACTCTATTTTGTCTTAGAGTCTTATTTGATGGAGAGAAATTCTATGTGCCTGGGAGTTGGGAACATATATTGATAGCTGCAATATTATCCAAGTGACTTCATACAACAGAATTTACAGTCATTGATAGCTTTGCTAGTAATAATTATCATAAAAATAGATTTGTTTGAACAAGGCTGAACAGATGAACATTTTTCAAGAACCGAGACAGTGTGAATTATTGATTTTGATTGGATATCAGACAACTGCTTTTGCAAATGTGTATTTTATCTCTAAATTTAGACTTGCCCATAGGAATCATTAAGAAATTCACAGTGATATTTTCCTGCCTTTTTTAGTGTGGTCATCATAAATGACACACCTTTTCAACCACAGGAAGGATGGAATAATTTCTAATTTAACTTTTAATAATTTAAAATTTTCTCTATATTTAAGTGTTTCACTATAGTTTGCACATTTTATTAAATAATTCAGTATCGATTTGGGGACCTTGAAGAGGTTTCTCTCTATGTGTTTCCTCTCTTCCAGTAATGATTTTTATTAAATAGGAAAGATAGGTAGAAAGAATTCCCTTGTCCTCTTTCTTTCATACCCCTTCCCTCCAAAGACAGTAGGGCCCAGAGGGAGAGGATGTCTTTTGTTGAGTGCACTGGGTTTGTTAACAATAATTTCCTAATACACCAAATCATCAGACAACATGGCAAAAATGGCCTGTTTAAAAGGAGTCTGGTTTCAGTATTTCTGGCCCTTACTGCTAACAGTTTAATCAGGAACTGGAGCCAGTGTTGAAGTTGATGTAGTCTAGCATCTGAAACAAAAATTCTCCACTTCTCTGCGGCAGGGAAGGAAGAAAGAAAACACTTAGCTGCTGACACTCTGCAGACTCCCTTAAAACCAAACACCTGAAAGAAAATTTTAAGAGTGAAATGGCTTGAGAGAACAGAAGGCAGAGTATCCTCAGAGTATTAAATAACCATAATCCTTTTCCCTCATTTGATGTTTCTCATCTCAGTGCCCTATCTGAAAGATTCATCCATATGATCCATATAAACAGACAGTCACCATATACCTCTCTCTTCCTCATCAAAGTGTCCTCTGGGCTGTCTGGAATCAGGCATTACTAGGGGTAGCCATCCAGCCTGTGGTGGTGAAAGTTATAAAACATCCACAGCAGCACTCACTGAGCTGCCTGTGTTGTAGCGATTGGCCTATTGTGTACTTTGGAATTACACAAGGAAAAATGTGCTTTGACAGAAAATAATTAGCACTCACCAAAGGCCAGGCAATAGGTTACAGCATTTTACTTTCATCAAAGCTATCAGGGGATCAGTTAGATTAGATAACCGAAATTTTTTCCTCTGAAAGTTACATACAGATGACTCTAATTATCTTACATTACATGTTGGAGAATGCATTATGAACTGTACAACTTCAAGAAATTTAGGTCAGCCGAGACTGTGCAGCTGGCAATAACTTTAGCTCGCGTCTATTGTAATAAACCCTCTCTTCAGCAGGTTCATTTGCAGGCATGGTATCAGGGAGAATATTTTCAGTGAAACTTGTAAGTTGCTCCTAAAACATTGGTTTCTCTCCGAGGCCAGGAACGGAGCCATTGTTTGGGCCCCTCTGCAGTCTCTTTAAACCAAAAGCATATGTTCCCTGTAATTTAGTGTCTTGAGGAAAGTGTCAATTCTGCATGACTCAGGGTAACTGAGTTTGTCACAGTGTCACACAACCCTGCGATTCTAGAGGCACATCTGAGTGCTGTGGGTTTCCTTCCCCAAACTGAGTAATCCCATAAACAGCCCTCTCCAAATAGGCTTATTAGGGCTGTCTATTCACTTCCCCAGAGTTGAATGATCCAAAGTACATCAGGAGCCGCTGTGTGAATGCAGGGTAAGTGTTAACAGAAGTGGTACAGAATTTCTGAAGATTTGGCTTTGTTTATACAGTCCCCTCTGCCTGATGGACAGCTTGTTATAGCTTTTAAAGAACTGGGCAAGCCCTCTGATCTGACCCCTTCTTGACCTCCACAGCCCAGAGGTCAGCCTGCAGCTAATAAACTCCGAGGTTCTTAGGGTCTACTGTAGGAAAAAGCAGAAAAAGAGCAGCTGCAGGGACGGGGTATCCCAGGATCGGCTGCTTTGGGGTCACTCTCTGATAATGAAAATGATTACCAAATTATATGGAAGTTTAACCGCAATAGCGAGTGAGAGGAGGGTGGAGCCCAGTGTATTAAGTTTGATAAATGAACTGTGAAGAGGCCCATCTGGCCCTCCACATCTCTTCTCCTCCTCTTCCCCTACCAAGGGGAAACATTTTAAAATAACAGCAGTACATATAGACTCAATGACCCATGCAAGGAGCTGGAATGGATTAAGATTTAATGGTGACAGTGGAAGGAATTATCATTTGAAAAGTGCACCAAAGAAAAGGTACAGTTCAGTGTCCATGTCTGAGTTGTTTTTCTCTATAAAATATCAAAATCAGGGTCTTTGTTTATTTTATGTACATCCTCAGTGTCTTGCAGTGGTTGCTGAAAACTGAGGGCACCGTTTATCATGGGATAATTCTTGGTGGGTCACCTTCAGGGGAGGAATATGCCTCCTTTGCTTTGAACATGTCAGAATGAGAATTAAACATTTTGTTCTTGCCCGTTTGCTCAGTTTCAATGAAATAGGTTAATCAAGTGTTAAAGAAAATGCTTTTAAAAATGGGATATATATCAGCATCCTACTATTATGCATTTTTTTGATACTGGGTCTACAGTGACTCATGAACATTGTTTTATTTCTACTATAACTTGGCAGTTTTTCTGTAAGATCTCAAAGAAAGCACATCATTGAACAGATTGTGTTTGTTCCTTTATTTCTCTTTCAAAGAAACATGGTAATTGGTGCTAACAACAGCTAGGTCACTGAAAGCTATATGTCTACTTACTGTCAATGGATAAGCACAAGCTACTGAAATCTCTCTGCCAGTTTCCCGTGAACCTGAAGTATCCTGGCTTCAGACCCATGATGTTGGAGACCAGAAGCTCACTTGACTGCTTTTCTGTAGTCAAGAACGGTCTTATTCAGTGAGCATCTTTTATTTATTTTGTGTTCTTATCATGAACATAATACTGCACGAGGTGCTGTGTATATATTGTAAATTGTTTTAAGCAGCCAGTTTTAAGGGTATAACTGGTGATAAGGATGTTGAAAGTCCCTAGAGAGGGGTAAAAGACAGTAGAAAGGAAGGAGGGGGAACCTTCATTGCCACTACAGAGTGGAGAGTTGCTCTAACCTGTCCAGGAAAGTATTTAATTTTGGATGCTTTGGGAGACTAGATTGTTGGGGTACTGAAAAGCTCTTGAGCTGAACTACACTGTCAACATAATACAAGCCTCACTGAGAGTATAATTATATTAATAAATAGAAATGCAAACTTCTAAACATTACCCAAAGTTAGCATCTTTTTTACCTTAGGTTTTGACTTGACTACATATATGTATGTGGGGATTCAGACAGTGAGTCAAAGAATAATGCAGAGAGACAAGGAACACTTTGAGGTTAACTGTAATTTTTAACTTTAAAGCAGCATCTCTAATTTTTTGCTCTGCCAGGTACAAATAAGACAGAAGCAAGCCCATTAGGAGTTAGAAAGAAATTGAGATACAGTTAACACAAAATTTCATGTAACAGAAAATCCATCACTGTAAAGTATATGATAATTTTTGAAGTATCAGCACAAAATTCTACAACTATCACCACTTTCTAATTGCAGAGCATTTCCTTACCCCAGATTGAAACCCTGTATCTCTTAATAGCCATTCTCAATTTCCCCTTCTCCCCCAGTCCCTGGCAACCACTAATCTACATTCTATCTCTGTGGATCTGTGGACACTTTTTATAAATAGATCCGTGCACTATAAGGCCTTTTGTATGTTGCTTCTTCCACACAGCATAATGGTTTCAGGGTTTATCCATGTTGTATCATGCAAGTACTTAATTCCTTTTAACTGCTAAATAATATTCAGTCTGTGAATGAAATTTTTATTTATTCAATCATCAGTTGATGGACTTTTGGGTTGTCTCCACTTTTTGACTGTTGTGAATGAGCTGCTATAAATATTCATGTGCTGTTTCTTAGAAAAGCTTTTGGAACTACTTCAACTAAAAGTGACTCTCCTAAGACCTAGACGATTTTATTGACTCATCTTCCTCTTACTAGGCTTGCAACTGTTTTAAAAACTGCCTGGTAAACATTTTTTTGGTTATGCAGAACAAACATCTTCTGGACTCTTTTCCTCTTCTCCAGGACCCCAACCATCACCACATACAGGGCCCCCCTGCCCCCGACGTCTTTATGGAGGCTCCAAACTCTGGTTGAGGGTCTATAACCAGCATACTCAGGTTTTCTCCTCAGGTTTTTGGTCTCTCCTTTTGCTTTTGATAGTTTTGGATTATATTCAGAACTGACATATCCCAGTCCAGCTTTGCAATTTATTATTTATTGAGTATTTATTAGGAGGAAGTAGCTGTGCTATATACTGTGGGGAGAATCACTGTGAGTACAATACAGTCTTAGCTCTGATTTATAGGTTCATGTGGGGGGTGGGGTCAGTTAGCAAGAACATAATCGCGGACATGCAGCTTTCCATTCTGTGGCATAGGAAGTACTGTGGGAAGCTTACCCGTGATTTAGCAGTGGTTTGCTTTTAAAAGAGTTTATGTTTGTTTAGGGGGCTGGGGATTTAGTTCAGTGGTTCCGGCACCTGCCTTGCAAGCACGAGGTCCCAAGTTCAATTCTCAGTAACCACCCACCACAATGCCAAGCGTGGTGGCTCACTCCTGTAATCCCAGCAATCGGGAGACAGAGCCAGGAGGATTGCTGTGAGTTCCAGGCTTGCCTGGGCTAGGTAGTGAGCGAGGGGCCAGCCTGAACTACGAGGCGAAACCCTGTCTCAAAAACAAAAAAACAAACAAATAAAAAAAAAAAAAGAGCATACGTTTAGGTAGAAGGTTATAGAAAAAAAGTAACCTGACATTTATTAAGTGTGTGCTTGATTCTGTGTTTATGTTTTTCTCTCCTGCCAGAATATAAGCTTCATGAGGTCAGTGCATTTGTCTTCTTATCACCTGTGGAACTTACACCCAGATCTTTGTAACATTAAGCCATTTCCTACACAACCAAGGCCTGGCCTCCTTGCTCATGATGTATGTGCTGGCCTCTAGAAGAGTGCCTGGCACTGGGACATATTGAATACCTGACTGAAGGAAGGAACTTTCCCCTTACCCTGTTCCTTGTATTTCTAAGTACTTTGTGTTTCTTCTTAATTGTGAAAGGGTTGCTTTTTACTCTTGTAATCTTGCCAGCGGTGGAAACTTCAAAATTGGAAGTAAGAACACTCTTTGATATTGGTAGTAACTGTTGGTTATTCACTTAACTTTGCCAGGGGTGGAAATTTTGAAATTGAAGAATAGGAGAGATCTTTAATCCATACTTTTCTGGTGTTTAAGCCCCAAGACAGGCCCCAGGCTCTTGCTGCAGCTTCAGGGGGGACAGGAAGATGATAATGCTTTATGCACAGGCACAAAGAATTGTTGGAACAAGAGGACAGCAAGGGCCTGGGCTGGGACCAGGACAGCCATTCCCTGTGCTTCCTGGAGGTTAAAGTTCGGAAAGGACAGGGACTGGGGGGAGTCACTGCAGGTCATAAAGGGACATTCCAGACCAAAGCTGAGGTGGATGTAGCTTCCACTCTGTATTTCACCTGCCCCAAGGCAGCTGCTTTACCCTGGCTACTTGCTGAGGCCCTGCTGTGGCTTTAGTAATATCAGCGTGGTGATGAGCACTGGCCTTGTGACTTGGCATTTGGGCCAGAACTTACGTTCTGCTCGAGGGAGCTACAGTCACAAGAAACGGAGCCACTGGCTTTGAAGAAGGGGTCGGGGATGATGGGGCTGAGGCAGTTATCTGCTGAGACAAGCTGTAACCGTGTCACCTGCCCATGTCTGCTGCTGTCATTCATGCTTCAGAGTGGCTGCTTTTTCTGGGCGAGTTAGTTGAGCGGTAGAAGTTGTTGCAGAGATAGAGCTGTTCATTGCGGCAAGCTGAATTTGCATGGCTAGAAGTGGGCATGGGGAATAGATGAGCAGGATGGAAGGAAGGATCAAGGAGGGGCTAGCTTGCTAATTGCCATCGATGTCTTTTTGGATGCATCTGTCCCTTCTCTTTTAATAAATGTAATCTTGGATTTCTGCCGCCCTTAGCAGAAGAATGTCCTTTTTGTCTGTGAACCAGATGACTCCATAAAACCCGGTAACTCCATAAAATCTCCTCATAAATGTGTAGGAATTGAAACATTATATAAATTTAGAGCAAGGATTAAACAAGTCTAAAGATAGTGTTACCTCTTTTCCAAGATGCAGCAACTTATCTTAAAAAGGCGAATGTTGTTACTATTATTACCATTGTTACTGTCGTCATTTCAACAGATTTATAAGGGACAAAAGCCAATTGACTTCTGTGCATCTTATTTATAAAATCAGCACATGGATTTAGCATGCGTTCTGGCAGGCTTCTGACTGATTAGTTGCTGGCTGTTCTTATGGGCAGAGCTTACATTTTTTGAGAAAAACTGATTCATGTATTTATTTATTGAACAAATTTTAAGCACCTGTTGTTTTCCAAACATTGTTACAATTTTAAGAATATAGCACTGAACAAAACCAGTAAAAATTCTTCTTTTATGGGAGCTGCATTCTTGTGCAGGGACAAAGAATTGTTTTCCTCATTGGAGCCCTGAAAATTTCTCCTACAAAATGTATATAACTGCCTTATCCTGAATATTGAACAATGCTCTACAGAACCAAAATATTCTTTCAGTTGAGTGGTGGTACCATATACATTTTCTTTTCTGATCAACATAAAGGAATCACTTGTGATAAATCTCGTACTTCTGGCTGTAATCCATCATACTTTTGAGGTCTTTGTGAGGTACTCATGTTCTGAGGAATGCCAGCCTTGAGAATCCACGACATTAATTTTTCATTCAGTTGTTTACACTGTGGTTCCCAGTTACTAAAGCCATGTGTCACTTTAAAGTTCTTCACCTTAAGAAAGGTTTAAATTTGGGCCATGTTATATCAACAAATCTCTCTCTCTCTCCCTTTAATAAATTGAATTTATTGGTACATTTTAGGAATACATTATGATCACATTCCTCATTAGAATTTGTACCTGTACATGATATATCTTGACCCTTATCTTTTCCCATTTCCTTGCCCTTCCTTCAATCCTCCACCTCCTATATACATGGTTTTGTTTCTGTTTTTTTTTCTTTTTTACCATCAAATTTTTTTCTTTCCCTCTTTGCTTTCCCCTGTCCCCACCTAGTTCCCTTTTCCCTTTGAACATTTTCTATTTCATAGTACATATCATACATTCTGAACTTCATTTACACCTTTAGTTTGTCACATTAGAGAAACAATACAGTATTTACATGTGTCTCCTACTTATTTCACTTAGTTAGCTCCAAGGTGCTTCCATTTAGCTATAAATATTTATAATTTA
Organism: Thryonomys swinderianus; assembly: GCA_004025085.1. Lineage (NCBI taxonomy): Eukaryota > Metazoa > Chordata > Mammalia > Rodentia > Thryonomyidae > Thryonomys > Thryonomys swinderianus. The sequence goes on from PVIC010002951.1 coordinate 16,749, forward strand.
TCATTGTTTGTGGCTGAGTAATATTTCATTTTATAAAAATACTATATCTTCTTTATCCAGTTTCCAGTTGATAGGCATTTGGGCTGTTTCCAAGATTTAGCTACTACAAACTGAGCTGCTGTGAACATGGGTACACATATGTTGGTGTGGTATGTTGTTTTAATTCTTTCCTGAATATACACAGCAGGTAAATAGCAGGATCAAATGAGACCGCTAATCCTAGTTTTTTGAGGAATCTCCACACTGATTTCCACAGTGGTTGCACCAGTCTGCATTCCTCCCAAGAGTGGAGAAGGTTCCTTTCTACAGCCTTGCCAGCCTATAGCAATCATTCTTTGTGGAGCAAGATGGAATCTCAGTGTTATTTTCATCTGCATCTCTCAAATGGCCAGTGATGTTGAACATTTTTTCATATGTTTCTTTGGTGCTTTTACTTCTTCATCTGAAAAATGCTCATTTCAGATGCCCTCTTTTGAATTGGGTCTTTAAATTTGGGGGAGCTGATTTTTTTAAAAAAGTTCTTTATATACTCCGGATAGTAGATCTTTGTATGAAGAGCAGACAAAAAATTTTTTCCCCCACAGTATAGGTTGTCTTTTCACTCTCACTCTGTTGGTGGTTTCTCTTGCTGTGCGGAAGCTTTTTTTTTAATTTTTAAATTATTTCTGCTAGTTCCCATGCTACTGAAGTTTTGTTCATAAAGTCTTTTCCTATGCCAATGTTTCCAAGAGTTCTACCAAGCCTATCTTCCAGCAGGTTTCGGAAGAAATGGGAAAGTCACACCTGTCTCATAGTTGTTGGGTGGGCGTTACCAGTGAAAAAGCACTGAACACTTCATTGGTGATGGTTGTTCTTTCTGTGAGGGATCTGTCAGTCAAGACTTAGATCAACAAACAGTTATTGAATACCTGCCTGCTACTAGGCACTGTCCTCTACCCTATGGCTGTAGAGATGATGAGTCATACCTGGTTGGGGAAATGTATTACACAATATAGAATAATGAATACTAGGAAGGAGATGCAATCATGATTCCTTGGAAATTAATGTCCCAGAGAAGGAAGAGCCAGGTTCTTCTTAAGTCATCCTTTGTGACTCATTGTATACCAGTCACTGTGAAGAGTACTATTTCATTGCCAGATTGTGCTGTAAATAAATGGCCTATTTATTTCCAAGTATAAAGGAGAGCAGGAGAAGTTTATATAAGATTATGGGTCATGGGACAGAATTTGTGCTACCTTCTTTCCAGAGGGACATAATTCTCAATGTTGAATAGGGAAAATGTTTTCTTCCAGAGTAGACTCTCTTAGTATGATGTAGTGCTTGGTTATGTAGGTTCTGAGTCAGACTGTCTGGATTTGAATCTTGAATCTACTTCTATATCTCCTGGCAAGTTGTGATTATAGATTGTAACTAGACAAATTACTTAACCCCTTTGAATCTCAATTTTCTTGTTTGTATCTTGCCCAGGGGATGATAACAATGAAATCTATTTCTTAGAGTTGATTAAGTGATTCCATGTAAAACACTCAGAGCAAGTATCTGAAACATGCAAGGTGTTCAATAAAAGTTGCCTACCATCATCATTTTTAGTTCCAAACAAAAAAATTCAGAATAAAGCTAGCTTCCTTATCCAAATTGGTTGCTTCTCTGGGAGAATACCCCAGTGTAAAATCTTGACCTCCTAGTAGGGACCTGATATTGCTGAACTGCTGTCAGGAGGAACTCTAGACAGAGCTCTTCCTGGGCTGGGCCCTGCATGGAGTGTTGTCACACGGACTCAGCAAACACAGGGCTGGGCTCTTGATGAACCCTGTCACCAGCTGACTATAGTAATCTGGCCACGTTGCAAACACCGTGGATCTTAGCAACTTTGTCTAGAAAAGCAGCCACTTGGCCCACATGACTGGGAAGGCAGAAGACATTTTTCAGCTCTGAAAAGGCATAGGTCCCGACATTACATCCCAGGCAACAGCTGAGGTAGGGGTTTCTTCTGGATAACTTTGACCTTTCCACCTCCTCTTCCCTTGAACTTTGCAGTGATATTAATTTTAGTAATAATGGTAGATAACATGTTTCAAGAATACCATAAGTGCTAGAATTTTAAATGCACGGTGTGATGAGAATGTAAGGGGAGAGACACAGAGTAACTTGCCCCAGGCAGGAGCTAGTACTAGTGGAGATGGGATTCCAGCCAGGATGGCCCAGTTTAGCTGCTGCAAGGGCAGTAAGAGCTCCTCTACCAACCACTCGTAGGGTTCCATAAGGACTATACTTTGACTCCAGGGCTTAGCAAGACTCCCAGGATCCTTTCTGGTGTGGAGATGAGTTGGTATATATATCTGGAACTAGTTTTGCCTCTGGTATCCAAATACCATTTCACACTTTTTAGTTGTGGGTGCATCCTTCTTTAGAAGGAAGTAGTTTCTAGCTAATGCTCTTTAAATCTCACTACCATAAATCTTTTGAAAGAAAGTTATTAGCTTTGTAGCTATATCATTTCTTTTATATTGGTTACAATCTTTTTTTTTTTGAAGGTGGGGGAGTAGGGGTGAAGAAGAGAACATCAAAGTTTAGCCTGCAAGAATCTGTAAATCCTCCAAGTCAAATAATTTTGGGCTGTGTTAGTCAGGGCTGATTGGAGTAGATGCCCTTAAGGTGAAAGGGGAACTATTCATCTACTGCATAGTGGGTTAATCACCAGCTGTATGCTATGTTTATATCTAGGAAACAATTTACTGCACATGAAGAATAGTAATTTTATTCTATCTAAGGGGTGTCCCCAGTGTATTTTACAAATTTACTGTGTAATGTATATTCCAGGTTATAGATAAAAGTTTCACTCTGGCTTTCAGTTCAGGAACTAATGGGGTGGGGGAAGAATAGCTATGTTAGCCTGTAGGGGACACTGTTGTATCATTTATCAGATATTTTTCAGTATCTTGTCCCAGGACAAAAACAAAACAAAACAAAACAAACAAATCAGAAAACAAAACTAGGTCAGCCACCTTAAATTGCTCCTTGAAATTATTTGAAAGGTTCCAGTGTGTTGAGAATATTTACTGTTTCTCTAGCGTCTGTCACACTTTTTAGTATCCAGGTTTGAGTGGAGTGTTTTAGTGTCACTGTCTGAGAGAGGAGTGATTGACACGGCTCTTCTAATTAGCTCACTTTACATATTCTCCTCTGGACAGGGTGCTCAAGAGGTTACTTTTTAATTTGATAAACCTCCAGATTTAGTTGATCATCTTAATTGGTTACTAAGATATGCCCATGTTCGGTTGAAATACTTCAGTTCTCTGGTATTCTAAGTAAATACTGTAATTCTTGAAAGGTCATTTTGGAAATTCTGATATTCTTGTTTTTATTTTTATTCATGAAGAAAGATACTTTTCTACTGAGAGAATGAAATGGTGCGGACTCGGGCCGCGGAGGCAGGGCTCAGTCTGAACTCCAGGAAGCCCAGTGCCCAGTGCCTCAGTGGACCCTTGTTCAGGTGCGTCTCTTTCCAGACTGCCAACAGCCTCTGTGTCCCTCCAGGCGCCCAGGGCCTTGCCAGTTAAACCTCCACCTCTCTGCCCAGCTCTGGCCTTTTCTGTACCAGAATCTAGGCCCCGCCAGGTGATTGTAATTAACCCTCGGAAAGCAGGGTTTTTGCTAAGGCTGTGTGCGCAGTAATGATATTGCTAGCTTGCTTCATTTCCAGTTTCACCATCAATTATACCACGTGTTTCATCCAGTTGGTGCTACCCTCCCAGTGTTAATTATAACCTACAAGACTGTTACAGTTAATTTTATGGCAAGCATATTGTCTCTTCAAGGCTCCGGAGCAGCTCATAAATTATCTTGAAGGTAAAATGTAACTTGGGGAACTAGTTATGAAAATTCCATCCATCTCGCTTAGGAGCTGCAGCTGCTACTGTCAGCTGCCTCGCTGCTACATTGTGAAGGAATTATGGTGGGTCAAGTTTAAGAGGGTAGGCCCAGGCTGTCACCGAGGAGAGGCTGTCCTGGCCCTGTCAGACGAGTACCTTCTGCCAATCCCTCGTGGTTTCACTGTGCAGGCAGGAAGAGGCAGGCAGCGCAGGTGGATGGTCCCCAAGCTGTCTGTATTCATTACTTTACAGAGACTTGTTGTAGGTAGGCAGGTCCAGAGACCTTTCCTCTTCTCTGTAGTCATGATGTTAGGCATCATCCGTAAAGTACGAGAGAGATAACTTTATAACTCACCCTGGGCTGGGTTCAGGAGAGCAGGAGAGCAGAGAGGTAGAAGGTCTTACCGTCAGTACCTCCCAGCAGCCCCTCGCTGGCCTCCCGCACTCTGATTTCTATCTTGCAAAAGCCGTTGGCTTGAGTGAGCATTTTATTTGTGGTTGTTATTTTTCACCTAATCTGATAAAGTGAGATTTCACTGTGAACGAGTGTACTCTAAAATTGCCTACTAAATAAATTAGCAGGTTATCTTATTGGGATAATCAACACCCTCCTTTTCTGTTTCCTCGCACAAAGTATAAGCTTTACATTTTGGCCCTCGGGGTTTTAGCATTATTATTTTTAATGACTGAACACAAGTCTTTCATTTAGCTTGTTTGTATAGTTACTGTAAATGATCTTTCTGCTGTTGGTTCTTCATTTGAAATTCCGCGTGTTATGCCAGCTTTAAAAGCTTTGAGGGGCCCTCTGAGAATTGGGAGCTGTATTAAGCGCGGCATCTTCCTGAGGACTGGAAACAGGCAGTGGCAGGAAAGTCAGAGACGGCGTGTTAGAAAGTGTACCTGCGTGAAGATCTCCGAGTGTGGGTTGGAGCAGAGCCTACACAGCAGTTCTAGCTTGGGTGGCAGCTTGAGAGCTCTCAGTCTAGCAAAGGAAAACAGTCATTCTCTGAACCGGGAATTTTTCTGTGTGTTCCTGGGCATTTTGATTGTATTTCAGACGTTGACTAGCTCTTCTACAAAGGATACCTAAGACCCCAATACCCAGGTCAGGGATGGCAAACGTTTCAGGGAGGCAAACAGCCTGCAGTGGCACGTGTGCTATGCCTTTGCCATGACTGAACTAGGCTATGTAAATAAGAGAATGAGACCAGGTTTTGAGGGATTACCAAAGCGCATAGAATGGTGACATTACTCCCAAGGAGACACAGGGCTTTTCTAATGAGGAAGGTGAATTCAGACCAAGGCTTGCAAACCTAAGTGACTATGGGGCCTAGCAATAAATAACCAGCATGAACGAAGCCATAGAGGTGGAACTGAGATTGAATGCAGGAATCCACACCATGGGTGAAGTAGGAAGCTGCTATTTAGTCCTGTGTTACCAGGGCTTCCACATTGTTAAGAGAAGTGAGAAATTCAGATGGTGTGTATGCTTGTGAAGTCTCCCGACTATTTAAATGGTAACGCCTCTCTCAGATAGCTAATGGAAACATGTCTGGAGATGGATTGACACAGAATGGAAATCTGGTAGCTTTGAATGAGAAACCTCCGCTGTCTCATGCTTCTCCCGTGTAGAGGCAGCGACTCTGCCCCAGAATCAGAATACAATCGGCCGGGCACTGCCTCTGTGACCTCCTAACATTGTTCTACACTATGAGGCTCTGGCCTGGAGCAGATATTTATGGAGGGTTTTTTCTGTTTCTTTGCTTGGTTGTTTTGTTTTGTTCTTACCATGAACTTGGCAGCATTTATCTTTCCTTTCCCAGAGAAAGTATATGAGAATTTTAAAATGTGAACGAGGGATATTTCATCATCACAAGAAGGTTGTCTGCAAAAATGTTGACAGTTTTGAGTCAATGCAGGGAGGGCATCATGCTCCGAAGACAGGGCCGGGCCAGGACTTCATGGTCAGTGAGTCACCATTTCTCCCATTACACCGGAGCCCCTGCCTTCTCCGCAGCCCTTCTGTGGGGGAACCCAGCTGTTCCTTAGGGCACAGTGAAGCTAGAACAAAGATTTCATGGGGTCAGAATAATCTTTTTGTTTTACTGCTGCGGGCTGACGGCCGCAGAGAGGTATGGTTTGGGAGATTTGTTAAATACATGTGGGTTTGATCTTCTAGAACAGAGGAAAACATAAAAACAATCGCTTTCCTTTAATAACGAATAACAGGGTATGCCTAAACCTTGGCTGCCACTGAAGTCAGCTGTTTCACATGCGTAGTTAAATTTCATTGTAAATATTTCATACAGGTTGTTAGAATGGAGCCAGGTTGACATCATAGCCTCAACGATACCAAAGGAACCATTTCATTAAAATAGACCATCATTTCCAAGGAAACACGAATTTCTACGGCAAAGCTAACATAGGGTCAGAAAACCCTCTGGAAAACATGTCTTTATCAGTGTTTAAAATCTCTGCATCTATAGATTTGTAGTTTGTGCAAAAACACTCCCAAAGTGATTTTATGTTGGTTCAATAAGGACAGCTTATGAAATAAGTCTATATATCCAAATCCACTCCAACCCAACCTCTTGGCAGCCATTTGGATAAATAATGTCTTTTCCAAAATATGTGTATTTGAAGAGGGAAAGGGAAAATTAAGTGGCAAACTGTGTCTCTGGGTTGCCATAACTGACAGGATCCTAGAAACAGAGGGCAAAGACTGACAGTTCATTCATTCTTTGAGCAAATTATAGAGTTTACATTTATTTATTAATGCAGCGAAGGTTATAGTGAGAAGCAAATGTTTCCTCTAACGGCCCTCCCCTTTGGAGTAAGTTTAAGCAGGCCTTTTTCGTGTCATGCAAAATGTCTGTGAGGTTTTAGGGGCATGTGGCAGGAAAAGAAGATATCCCTATTTTGTGAAAAACTTAATCCATGCTCACAGATGGCCCTGTTCAGGTGCTAGTTTAATTATGAGGTAAAAACAGCTTCACACAGTAGGAAGTCGTCTTAATAAACTGAGTGGAGCTTTTGTCTTTAAGCGTTAAAAGAGCCTTGTTACTGAGAAATTGAAATACTCCTGTTATAGGAGTCTCAAAATGACCAAGATATTTGGAAAAAGCAAAATCATGGGCTCTTCTAAGGGTCCAATGCATACACTTAAAAATATGTTACAAGTATATAGCTTTGGATTTCCATTTGTATTAGTGACTAGAGTGATGGCTGTTTGCATAACTGCTTGCCATAGACATGTTTGTGGAATCAAAGGGTAAAGAGACAGAACAAATGACAAATACATTTTTAAAGATTTAAAAATGCTAAATGGAAGTATTTCTTTGGTTTTCTTAAACTCAAAGATCTACTTCATTCTTCCATTGAGGAGGTGTTGAGAAGGACCAATAATAACTCAGAGACTGCCATAACTTATAGCTTGCATTAACAACACCAAATAGAACAGCCCTCTTCTTAAATATTGGTAATATATTTTAATACCATTTTACTCTCTTTCCTTTAGTGGGGAATGATGAGGGCCTCACGTAAGGACCTCAATGTCTTGACAGAGTTAATTATCCATAGACGGTTTTCAGTCATTGCTGTTGTGAGTGGTACAGCTTTGTTGTTGAGGGTTTATTGCGTCTTTGCAGATGCAGTTGCAGTGCGCAGAGGCACCTTCCTACAGGAGCAAACAGCTGTGTTTTCCTTACCATATTATACATCACACAGAGGGTCTCATTTATTATCGCCAGGCTAATGACACAAGTGCAGACCTTTGTGTCCTGCTTTATATGGTGATAATATATTTGCTGTAGAGATGTTAGCTTGTTTTTCATAAGTAATTAATCTTTACTTACTCCCAATGTATCACATGAAAATGGGCTAGCACAAGGGTCAAAATACATTTAAACCATTCTGCGGAGATTGGATAAGACCGCTCAGTTTGTCTCTTTCACAAAGGCCTCATCCTGTCTCCAAACTGCCTGTCAACACAAGCCTATATTATGGGCACCTTTGGCTCATAAGAGGGAATTGTTTTCAGTCCTTAGTGTTCAGACAGGATTTAAACCTAGACATGTGCTGGACATGGTGCTGTGTACCTGTAATTCTGGCACTTGGGAGGCTGAGGCAGGAGGGGTCCCTTTGAATTTGACACCAGCCTGAGCTCTATAGTGACTTGGAGACTAGTTTAAACTACATAGTGAGACCTTAGCTGAAGATGTTAATGAGTTCTAGAATTTATGATGGATATTGTAAAATAGAAAATAGTCAAAGGGAAATGTGGTGGAGGGACAAGTAATGAGGGGTAAAGAAAAAATGTGATGGTAATAAAAGGAAGCAAAACTTACATATTTAGGGGGTGGGGGTTGTAGGGTGGGTAGGGGAACAGGAAAAAATGAGAATTAAACAGTGTCATATACTGGTACAAATTCCCAATATTGAGTGTGATCATGATGTGTATATACAATGTATCAATGAAGATTTTTTTTAAAGTCTAAAATAAAAAAACAAAATAACAAAAATCCTTGAACACATGCTAAGCAGAGTAAGTTTGGTGACAATCATCCATGCTCAGTCCCTTGACAGGGCTATTGGTATCCACAGGATAAATGTGGTGGTAGGTGTCTGTGGCTCCAAACTGTCTCCCAGTTCATGCAAAGGCAAACCTTTCTGAAAATTGATCCTGGTGCCCAGGCCCAGTTTAGAGCCACCTGAAGTACCATATGCACCCTACTGGTGGCATAAAAGATAGTTTCCAAATGAGTAAAAATTATGATGGAGGGTTACATCATCAGAGTTTAGGAAATCCTGGCCTTATAACCTAGAGGAGTCTGGAGACATGTGTCTCATTTATAATTATGCTGTTGATTATGAAAATGATCATCATTATAAGTCATAGTAGTATCTAATTTTTACTAGGCCTTTACTGTGTAATTGGTCCTAAGTGTTTCATCCATATTTCCTTTTTTTCCTCCTCATACCAACCTCAGGAAGGTACTATGTTTTGTTTGCCTTTTATAGGCAAACTAGTTCAAACTTAGGGAATTTTAGCATTGCCCAGGTTGTGAATGGCCGTGCTAGGATTTGATCCGTGCAGTCAGGCCCCAGTGTCTTTTTAATCAGTTCATTTTTATGTATCTTGATGAACTGAGAAATATTCTGTCAGATCACCAAAGAAGAGAAGTGGAGAATCATGAAAATATGTAGCACTATGTAGAATAATGCTGTGATCGACCATATTTTGCAAGAATTTAGAATTCTTTATCAGAAAATGAGAGAAATAAATAACCTAATTTTTTTAATTACTACCATTGCAGTCTCTCTATATTTTTAGGAGATAAGTAGTGTATTTCTTGCTGAACAAGAGTCTACACTACAAAAAACATTTGGCAACTTTCCATACTTCTGTGTTTAGATGAGTATCCTAATTCTTTTCCCTAGTCTCTTCAAATATATGTGAGCAATATTTAATCCAGCAGGAAACTTAAAGTGAGACTCTCTAGCTAATAGCATGGTTATATTCCCCAAAAGAAATGTGGAATTAACTTGTGAGAATTAATTTTGCCCATTAAGAAACTTGCTGACATGACTGGAAGCTCATAGCCTATAAGACTGAAGTGTGTTTGGGAATGTGGGTCTCCTAGGTCTCAGAGCTGGACCTAATGTGCACATAGTGGTTTTGTTGTTGTTGACTTTTGATTTGCCATACTATAAAGTCCCAGAAAATGCACAGACAAGAATTCTCCTAATCTGATATTTTTCTGAGCCAAAGTATGTCATTTTCCTAAGTGGTATTTATGATTAAGTTACGTTGCATAAGGAATTCTGACTTGGGTAAGGTAGTAAAGTTTGGAAAAATGGGTTAATAGCAGCACTTCAAAGAAAACTGATCAATGAATGTTTCAAGTCTATCTCCTCTGTGGGCCCAGAGTCATCATGGACAATTATTTGAGAATTTTGTGATACTTAAAAAGGAAAATTGCAGAACAAAATGAGTTGAAAGAATTTATATTTTTTTGCCTTTCCACATGGAGCCAGGGGCTGAAACTCATGTCTTGCACTGTTGTAATCTACAACCATTTAATTTGCTAACAAGACTTAACTGATCAGGATCTGCAACCTCGTCCTCCACTATAATCAAAACAAGAAGCATTTGGCTTTGGAGAGTAAATGTTGTGTATCTTTTATTGTCCAGCCCCACCATTTTCTTTCTGGCAGGCTGAGATGAAACAGAAAGCTGATATTTGGAGCCACTGGAATTGTAGGCCTTGTAATTTAGAAATATCCATTTTATCCCGTGTAATTTCTTCCCTAAGATTCCTCAGTCTAAATCTGATACAGGTAGGAGCCAAGACAAACAGTAACCATTTATAGTCACCCAGACCAGTTTGAATTTCACTCTAATGTAAAGCAAAGAGAGTTTTTGGCTTCATTTCAGGTGTGTAACAGGGGTAGAAAATGCATTTAAAATTTAGCAGCAAATGTTACCATATGTTTCCATAACAACTGCAAACTTTTATGTTAGAAAAGCAATAATATAAACACATAGGAATCTTGGAACAGTAAACTATTAATTTACCAAATATAAAAAATTCAGCATGAAGGGGCTTTTATAGCCACAGAAGCCATGAGGGGCCCAACATCCTGTGAATTTCTCCATTATGTGGCAGAAAAGGCTGCTGGTTGGTTTAAATGAGCAAATCTTTTAAAATTATAGGTACAATGTCAATTCTCTACAGAGCATTTTTCTAAAAACAATGTATGGTGGTGCCAGCTAGCTGCTTTCTTTTAGCATATTGAACCAGTAAAGTAGACTTTAGTAGCTTTCTTCAGTGCCCATCTATAAAATAATTATATTTTCTTTTCTTCACCCATAGCTTTAAAGTTTTTTGTGGAGGGAGGGTACCAGGGATTGAACTTGGGACCTTGCACTTGCCAGGTAGGCACAGAACCCACAGAGCTACATCCCCTGGCTCAGTGGCTTCAAACTTAGTGATGAGTGTTGGGATCCTGCAAAGGCCACTGGCTACTAGCTGGCTGTAGTGCTTGGCAAGAATAAATAGATGTTCATAGGTAGTTGGTATATACAAATAAATTGCAGTTTTCTTACCTGTTTCCACTTTGACATATGAAAAAGGGGAAAATGGGAAAAATGGACCTATTTAAACACAACTTAAGAATGAGGAGTTAGTATATACAGTTGTTAAAATCACTACCAAGGGAAGTTCAGTGATCTGATTTCTCTGTGAGGCAAAAAGATATCTTTTTTCAAGGGATATGTTGGAAATATGTGTGCAAAGGTCTTTTATTGATTTGAAAGGAGGCATGGGTATCTTTTTCCTTACATGTATTGGATTATCTTTTCCTAGAACACAACTAACAGTGTTAGCTACCTAGGCATTTAAAGTAAGGTGATGCACCTTGACTCATCCTGAAACATAACTATCATCAAACATACTGCTCATGAAGGTTAAAATAAAAAAGAAAAGAAGGTCAAAGGGAAGTGGCTGACTTCAAAATTGGGTGTGCCTTTCAGAGAGGGTGTGCATTTAGGAAAGGCCCTGGCATAAATAACAGGGTGGAGAGAGAGATGAGGGTTTCAGGTGAAGTAGGATGCACACTGGGTTCCCTTTTGCATCATGATAGAGATCCCAAAGCTCTGAGCCTACAGTGACAGTGAAGACATTGCATAAGCAAGGCACACAGTATTAGTGAGGTCAAGGAGAACATAGAAGCTAAGGTTTAAGGAGCCTGGTCCATTGAGAAAACTTGGCAGAACAAGAGTGGAGATTGGGAAGCGTGATTTAGGGCAGCGGAGATGAGACTGGTGAAAGAAGAGATGCATTGTGGAGTCCTTGGTGGGCCTCTTTGTAGAGAAGAAATCTGGTTTCACCCATTTCCACCTTCTCTGGTAAGAAAGGTTCTCATGTTCCCACAGATGCTTAACTAGTACTGTTCAGGAATGTTTTATGCTTTAAAGTGTCTCATGAAGCGTCGGCATCATTGGAAACTAGCAAAGACCCTTTGGCTCCTTAATTTGTGTCTGGCCATCCAGTGGCATAAAGGTGGATGGCTAAGAAGAGAGCAAGGTGCTATTGATTCATTGTGCAAATATTTTTTCAACACTAAACAATGTACCTGTCCCTGAGAATAGAAGAATGACAAAAACCACAGCTGTTTCTTGTGCAAGTGGAACTTAGAGTGGTGGCAAACCTACAGCATACGTGCTGGAGTGGGCTATTGTTATCACTGAAACCTCTAAGAGGTTCGCCGTCACTGAGAAGGGCAAGAAACAAACTAAAAACAAGTAAACAATTAAACCAGGAGGACAATAATACATTCTGTGGAAAAGAGGAAACAGGGGGACAACTGGGAAAAGGCATGGAGTTTTTCAGGAAAACCCTTGGAGGATCTTTAAGGAAACTTTTTTTTTTTTAGGTGAGCTGAACTGAGAGAGAGAAGAAGGAATTACTGTGACCAAAGTACAGGGTCAGAAAGAAGATGGCCTAAAGAGGCAGGAAGTGGGATAAGGGCTTGATTCATCCTGATGTTTGCTGACTGGGATTAAAACTAATCCAAATTCCATTTACAAAGAATTGTGAAAGTTTCCACTTTGTGACCGGTGCTGTGGAAAACACAGTCTTTCTAATCAAGGCTGTAGTTTAATTATCAGAAAATAGTCATAAGTAATTTTGAGGTAAATGTCAAATTAAAAGATAGCAACCATAAGTAAAATTATGAACTCTTTGATATAAGGAGTCATAAAGAGCTGGAAAAGTTTTTATAGCTAGAGGGAATCTAACTGGAACCCAAAAGCGAATGAGGAGCTTATATCAAAACTTCATATATGTTTTTGTTTGTTCCTTACAATAACCATAGATATGTATTATCTGTATTTTGTAGATGTGAAACATAATTTGGAGAAAAATAAAATGGTAATTGAAAAAATTGTAACTCAAACCCATTTCACATCTTCAAAGGGAAGCAAAATGTAAGTCATTGCTGATGAAATTATAGACATATGAATATCCCTATTATCTATCTCTTTACATATATATATATACATATAGCATGTATGTATTATTATGCTAACATATAAAGATACAAATTATCTGTAGGCTTGTTTTTAAGAACATAGGGAAAAAAGATGACACCAGGACGATTGTGACCTTTTATGAAGCCAGGATTAGGAGAAAAGCCTCTCCAATCAGTCAAGTAATGGTAGCTACTGAGTGATAAGGAAAACAGACCTAGTCCTTGTGGGAGAAGAAAAGTAATGGAAGATGTAGGTGCCAGGTGTGACCTTGTAAGGTTGAGGCTGGCACCGGGATTGAAAGGCCTTGAAGAAGTTGCAGTGTAGAATATATCATGACCAGTGTTTTTTCTGGAGAAATGCTGAAAAAGAAGGATTTTACAGCTGTGAAACACCAGTATTTTTCACCTCAGAACTAAGACGACACTATTCAAAGTTTGTTTCTATAGGATTTTTAGATGTTTGCTTCAGAGATCTTTGCTTTAGGTTATCTTTTTGAGGGATAGCCCTATGTATACACAGGGCAAATTTAAGGTGACCTTTTCCCAACCGAAGGCATATTTCACTAAGAGTCTTTGTATCCCCTGGCTTCAGCTGGGCTGGCACTTCTGACAGACGTGTAAACAGATGTATGCATTGTTGCTAATGGCAGGTGATTATAAGAGGCATGGGGGCCAAGGTAATTAAACTGTGATTTGACAGGAACATTTGGCAATGTAATATTTTAGCATCAGAAATCTCTTTGCAACATGCTTCCCCCGTAAGGCTTGGTGAATATCATTCCACTTTTATTCTTGCAAGTGTATTTGAAGTCCCAAATTGTCATAACTGAATTCTCTTCATGGTTCATTGTAGAGCCAAAGAAAATGGTGACCATTGGACTATGTGGGGAACTAGACATATCTGAGCTTTATTTGAGGTCTGCTTTAGTTACTAGTGGGATAGGGTCAGTGACCCTATTGCTGGCATTGTATTTGGCATGTTACTATGTCCAGTTTAATCATGATAGTAACACCTTTGGAGAGAAACATGAATTATTTTCATACTCCTGCAGTCTTTCTCTCTGTTGCCTGTACTTACCTGACATTGTTCCCATGGATCAGAAGATAGCTTATTTAGTTTTCTTGTCCCCTAAATTCCCACTATTGGAAATAGAAAAGAAATTCACGTTATCAGAAGCAGTTATGAGGATATATAATTTTTTTGTAAATTAAAATGTAATATTTAGGAAAACGAGTACATTCTTCTTCCTATCAGGATAGTTAGCAATGCCTATTTAGATATTTATAGCCTACCTTCTGCTCAGCACTAATGTTGACTAATTAACTGCTAATAGTGGCTATGATTATCTGTGGGGGAAAATCTTATCTTCTGTTGGGTAAATAGCAGACACTTAAGGAGTCATATTTAAGGATGTATTTCTGTGTATGGGTGGTGGGTAATGGGATTGAACCCAGAACCTGAGCTACATCGTCAGCCCATTTTCATTTTTTATTTTGAGGCAGGGTCCACATAAATTGCTAAGTTTCGGCTGAACTTGAGATCCTCCTGCCTTGACCTCCCAAAGTGCTTGGATTATAGGTGTGCACCACCATGCCCAACTATATTTATAGTTCTGACTGTTGACTAGCTATCTGAGTCTTATTTATAGCGAATGTCACAGCATAGTTTCATAGAATAACAGCCAGCACTTACAATTTATTATGACTGTGGCACTTGTCAGAAGTGAAAACTTTTCCCAGGCAGGTTGGTTCATTTCTTGCTGCAAAATTAGCCTTTTAATACTCTCAGTACAGAGCAGACCTGGTTTCTTTTTTAGATCAGTGAAGCAGCCCATCCCAAAGAAGCTGGATTGCTGTTTCTTTTGCACAGCCAATTTGGATTTTCTCTAGAAGGTGCTATAGAAGAAAATGTGCTTGCAAATACTGTTTGGCTTATGCCAGAAGAATGCCAAGAGACCACGGCTCCTTGTGGGCCTGCTCCCACCCTGGCAGAAAACACAGGGCTGGCTTTTGCATTCTGCTTCAGGCTGCAGTCACTTTCTAAGTGAGGCTTTTAAAGCTTTGTCAGATAGGTTAAAAGGTGTCCCACCTCCAGTGTACAAGAGAGAGAGAGAGAGAGAGAGAGAGAGAGAGAGAGAGAGAGAGGGAGAGAGATTAAACTCAATAAGCTTGCCATGTTCCCTGTAAAATATCAAGTCAAGATGATTTTTAAATCCAAAGTTACTAGGCTTATGGGGTGTGACCTTGAGTGAAAGAAAGTAGCCTCGGTTCTGGGGAGGAGAGATCTGTGCACAAGACAACTGCCCCATAGGCTGATGGCCACGGGAAAGCTGCTGATGCCAGAGAGAACTGCTTGTTTCTCTACCTCCTGGCTAACAGAGTCCTCACCCCATATAATAACCAACCTGTCTTCTCGGCCCCTGGATTCCAGAGGTTTCCAGCAATGATCCCTTTTTCAGAGTGACTGTTTAATCAAATCTGGAGCTAAGCCCCCTCAGTGTGTTTAGAAATATGTAAGACATTTTGACCCTCAGGAGGATTCCCATCCAGTGAATACTGCTAATAATTTCAAATTCTCATTAAACTCCTACTCAAGGCTTTGACTGCTTTGCATATATTGTGTACTCTTTTAATCCTAAATAACGATAGTACCAATTAGTCCTTAATGTTTCTCTGGGCCAGGCTATCTTAAATTTACTGTTATAATATTAGGTGTTTTCATTATCCCTAATTTTAAGAAGAGAAACAAGGCTAAAAACAAAAACAGCAACAACAGTAACAAAAATACGGAAAAAACACTTGGTAGCCAGCCTCCCAGGAGTACAACGTTAGGAGGCAAAAGCTTTCAGATTCCAAAGCAAGAAGAGGTCAACTTCCTAGCCCACACTAAGCCCATAGTTGCCTTCTGATTTTAGGGTCACCTAAGGGCTTGTGAAGTCGATCACAGGCTCTTCCTTAGTCAGGCTGGTACATTCTCCATTTCTAACACATCCACAGGTGTACAGAGGCCTATCCCTGAGAGATTCCGGGTAGGAAGGACAATAGAAACTTGCCACAAGGAAAAGCAGGGTACCCTGTTCTTACTCTAAATAAGAACGCTCGAAGTATATTAGTGCCAGCAACAGCAGTGATGTTATTTGTTCTGATTATATCTGGCAGTGACTGAGCGCTTCTCTGAACTGGACACTCGTTTGTAACCACATAATCACTGTACCTGTTACCATGAGCTCCCTTCACTCAGTACAACCACGTGAACTACATGCTACCTTTAACCTTGTTTCACAGCTAGAGAAACTGGGTACAGTGTGTAAAATCTCCTAGATGATAGATGGAAGATTCCAACTACTTCCATTTGATTTCATAGTCTAAGCTGGTGGTGGTGAAACTGTGGCATGCGTGCCACAGCCAACCGTTTGTTATTATTGAAAGTTCTGAAAGGCTCGCCTTCACTTCTTGTACTGAGAGGTCAGTGAGGAGCTGACAGGATTCAGAATCACATCTCTAGAACAGTGGTGCCTGAGCCAGGCCCTGAAGGAGAAGGCAGCTGAGGAAAAGCCATCTGAATGGACTGGGTCTGGGCAAAGGCCCAGGGGTGTGAAAAGCACAAGATGTGCCAAGGGATGAATAATATGGAGACTTCCAGGTAGACTTGTGACAAGAAATAAAGGAGGGTAAACTGGAAAAGTAGCTTGAGCAGCCTTGAAAATGAGGACTCTGACTCTGAGCTTTTGAGGGCCTGACAAATGCATAGTGACTCTTCCTCCTAAGTCATCTTTGGAGAGTTCCAAAGAGAATGGCAGATTCACTCTTTGTTGAAGATGCTTCCAGGCCTTTCTTTTCTACCTTTATAGTTTGAGAGTCTCTGAATATGTTCAGAAATGAGCTGATTTCTCAGGTTAGTGATCTAATAACATGTCCTGCTCGGGAAAAAGTGTTTTGTACACAGTCATGTCAAAAACAAATGGGACTGTGTGCACACATCTGAGTGTGTCTGTGTATAAATCCGCGTACTACACTTAGAAAATGCTTGCCGTGGCACTAGCACACTGGTATCATCAGAGCTGCCAACTTCTTTTATTTCTGATATTGCCTGGCAGCCCCTGAAGGAGAGTAAGTATGAATTTTTATCTCCCATTTACTAGACTTTCATTATATTGTGCTTACAGACACAGTGTCAGCACATAAAATGTTAAACATCACTGGTCTGAAAGAGGCTCCCATTGTCTTACCTCTGGTGCTGGGGGAATCTTACGAGCTTTGCTGTAGTGGTTCTGTCAGTGTAATATGACATGAAGCATTTCTGGGTAATGACAGACATTGAATATGAGTGACAGGAACTCTGACCGCAAGGAGTAGGTTCAATTACCAGAGAAGGGAGGCTACCTGAGATAAAACCAAAGGGCCCAATTGTGCTTGCTTTTGACCCCTTGACTCCCAGATCCAGAGCAGCAAAGACAAATGGCTGATTAACCAGCCTTTAACCCTCTTTTTCAGTGATAAACTTGTTTGGATTTCCCCATCTGGGGGAAAAAAAAAGTCTATGGGTGGCATGTTTCGAAAGGTAACATGATCAGAAAACAGTAGGAGCGGTGCTTGGTCTTTTTTTTTTTTTTTTTTGTCTCTCACAAGCACGAGGCTGAAAACTGTCATTCCATCTTGGAATGGATCTAGGACAGTGTCCAGAAATCAATACAAGATAAATGATTGCTCTCTTAACCCCGCTTTTCTGTTGCTACCGTGGTTACATTGCTCCAGTTCACCTGTAGCCAACCTGACGCCAGTGTAAATGAGAGATCCTGCCATCAGAAGCTCTCCCGGTCCCTCCCTGCAGGCTGTTCTGCTGAGCACCTCGTGCAGCTTTCTGCCTGTTTATAGTCCACTGCTCAGAGCCCCAGATAGAGTTATAGCGAGCAGCCCAATTAAACTGTCGCAGGCTGCCCTCACTTGACTAGCTCTGCAGAGTCATTTCGCCAACAGACATTCCTGACTATTAAAGCTAGTAGCAGCATGTCTCCAGCACTGGAGATAAAATGAATGAAATTTGTTATTCTGGGCTGACACTTGATCCCAGCTGTTGAACTAATGCTGCTACACCTGAAGTTTTTCTTTATGGTAATTGCTGCCTGTGTTATTATTTCATGTACTAAATTGGAGAAAATTGCAACAGGTATTATATTCTTTGAGCTAATTCATGGGAATTCTATTGTGCACTCTTTCAGGGTAGATTCCTACTTCTGTTGAAGGCCAGGAAGATGGATTTTGCTAGCCAGATGCACTGGCTTGGATTTCATTATTATCCGAGACATTCTAATTTTAGGTCTGGTTAGGCATTTATCAGCTTTTTTGAAATCTGTTTGAGAGTCCACTTTTAATCTGCGTGTGTAGGGGATCTGCTCTAGGGAATCAAATTGTGATGACTAACATTGTCAGTGGTTAGGGATAGTCTGGTTGATCCTTGCTGCTTACTTGGTGGTATTGGTAAATCTCTGGCACTTTCTGAATCTTCAGCTCTCACTGGGAGCCCTCAAACACTCCAGTAATACCACATTAGTGAGATCTCATTGGAACCAGTGTGCAGAGATTGCAGCAAACCCTCCAAACGCATCTAGATTACAATCCCTCACCTCCCATGAACGTTTACTGTCTTCCAGTCCCTGTCAACTCTGTCACCAGGTCTCTTCCGATGTTGGGGGAGATCATTGTAGGCTCTTTGTAGTAGCACCTGAGGCATATTCACACTTCACTGGAATCTCCCTGGCCTCCTTTCCTGGGTGGATAACGTAGGAGACTGTGGCCTGTACACCATTCACTGCTATGCTGTGTCACAACCCAGAATGAAAATTCAGGTCTGCTTGATATGGCATGTATTTTGTTTGTTTTTGAGTTAATGCTTCCAGGAGACAACGATAATATTGCCTTAATTTCTCTCTGCAGGCCTCACCTGACAGATGTAACAGGGCTCTGAAAGTTACAGGTCTTTACTAATGTATGTAGAAATCCAAGGCTCTGCAGTGCTGCTACTAGGAAGCATTAGACAGGCTCTGGCCCATATTTTCAGTAGAAGCGAACATGAGCAGGTTGAATCTCAGAATAATGGAAGTTAGCCATAGGGATTTGTCATTATGTGTGTTTCCTCATTCTAGACCCCATGCTTAGTGACAGTCTACACTCTACTTCGTGGGTCCTTTAATAACAAGGACACCTGGGGAGTGCATAAAAAGTCCCTGGAGCCAGACATGGTGGCTCAAGCCTGTAATCCCAGCACTCGGGAGGCAGAGGCAGGAGGATTGCTGAGTTCAGTGAGCTACATAGTGAGCTCAGGGCCAGCCTGAACTACAAAGTGAGAGCCTGTCTTAAAAAAAAAAAAAAAAAAGACCCTGGAAACTGCTATTCAGGTGTTTTCTCTCCTGATGTAGACATTTGTACTTTGAGTGCTGGTGGTTGACAGTAGGTTATCTATGGTGGAGAATTTGTAAGTAAAATTTTCTATAGCTTGTGAGACCTCAAACATACTGAATGTGTGGTGGTCTGTATTATTTCTCATATTCTTATGTTTAAATAAGCGGTTTCAAAAACTCACATCTGCTGAAACTGAATTAGTATAATGTACAGCATGAGAAATGTGTATTTTCTTTCCCCACTGAGAAAATGAAAGAAGTATTAGTCTTGCATTTATATGTGATGTGTATAGAACACATAGAGAGGGTATCGAGTATCGAATATGTTTTAAAAAGCCTAGTATGTTTATTTTCCCACCTCCAAATCCAATAGGAGAATCTGACATTTTCATTAAAAGCAAGACTAATCTTTGTTGTATTTTCTGAAGTTACCGAATGCACACTAGTTTTATGTATTTTAAAACAATATATTCAAGTCGAGCATTTACTTGCTCCCCGAGGTCCTTCAGGTGCACATTCATTCTTGTGTTTGGTATTTGGAGAACCTGTTGTATCATGATGAAGCAGGGAAAAGTTGTCTTGTACTAACTACCTGTGTGCGTTGCAAACTCTGGTCTAAACCTTCCTGCCTCCGTGCATGTCAGGCAGGGGTTCCCTGGGGTTCTGGTCCTGTGCATTTTGAGTTGCTGGTGGAAGCCTTGATTGTTTGCTCTATGTTGTGGTTGTCACACGGAGAACATTGTAAAGACCTTATCTCAGCCCATACAGTACAGGAGCTTGTTTGGAAGGTGGTTATTATCATTGTATATATAAGATAAAGAGTCAGAATTTGGAAGATTGCTGAGACCAGGACAACAGAGAAGATGAGTAAGTTTGGGGCTCTCTAAAGGCAAAATCAGAGGAAAGCAAAGAGACTTCTCCATAATATTAGAAATTCAAACACCTGCCTGTTGAAAGCTTAGTGAAGCAAAAAGATTCATAAGATGGTGATTACCTGGATGAGGTGGGGGAAGGGCACAACAAGGAAGGACTCCTAAAAGTTCATCCTGAAAATCCTGAAATACGTACCTTCTTCTTGTATGAAATACTCAACTTTTAGGCAGTGGCAGACCTTGCATTACATTCACCGTCACAGTTCACCCCTTGCCCTCATTCACTGAGGTGGAATGTCCTCACCTTAGAGTGAAGAAACTGAGCCTCTGAAAGCTCAAGTATGATTCACGTTGACCACTGATTATGGAAATTTGTGAGGCGGGAATTGAACCCAAGCCTGTAGCTTTTAAAGTCATAGCACTAATTTGTGATGGCTCGAAGTTGGTGTCTCTGTGAAATTATGTGCTCTTATCTTGGGAAGCAGTAGAACTTTGAGCAAAGTTCAGACACGGGGCTAAAATTTCGCAGTGCCGTCCTTGGTAATATTGCCAACTCAGTGCAAGGCTTTTCAGTCACTGCTGCAAATGTGAAACCCTGCCCTGTTTTTTAGATTTTAAACCAGTCTCCCTAACTCTGCGTTGCCCAGAAGTGGTTGTGCAGACATGCTCTTTACCACACAGATCACGGTAGGTCTTTGTGCACATCAGGGGCTGGCAAACATTTTCTTTGAAAGTCCAGATAGTAGATATTTTAGGCTTTGTAGTCCAAACAGCCTGTCATAATTATCCACCAAATTGTACTACATATGCACCTACAGACAATATGTAAAGAAACATGTGACTTGAGTTCCAATAAACCTTAATTACTAAAACAAGTGGGAGGATTTGGTCCTTGGGCCATAATTGATCAACCCACTCACTAGTTGAGGCTATGAGGAAGAATTACATTTAAGGGAACTAAAACACACAAAATACTTTATTCTCCTCTCACTCATTGGTTCTTTATGTAGATGCTGGTGAAAGAGATGACCTCTCAGCATAACTTGCAACTCTGTTCACTGGGTTGGCTTTTAAAGATTTTTACTTTGGTTTTCTTTTTCTTTTAAATCCCTTGGTTAAGCGCGTGTTAAATATGTCCATGTTCTTCCTATTAAGTATCTTGGTTGCCTTCCCAGACTTCAAATTGCAGTGAATTTATCCCCAGAAGATGTCTGGTATCAATTCTCAAGATGCAGTTTAAATGTAGTCTGCTTGTATAATGGAAACAATTCTAAATCTTTATTATTTAAGTTCCATAGAAAATAATGGATCACTGATTTGGCTATTATTCAGCACTGTTAAGCTATACTAAATCCTTTGTTTTCTTGTCTTATATAGCTTTATATTAGTTCAAATGATAAAATAGTATGAAGATTTTATTTTCAGGCTGCATATGAGGCATTATATTTTAACTTTCTAGCTAAACTAAGATAAACACGATTATATTATAGTGAAGCAATTTTTTATGACAATAAGCATTTTCTAATAGGAAAACTCAAAATAAACCACCAAAAAATTTTAAGTCCTGGAATAATATATCCTAACAATTGTAATAGTTTCCTTGTTATTCTATTTCTGTAGAACAACCTGTTGTATGAAACACCCTATTGTGTTGTCACCATGTATTAAGGATTAGTGGAATCAACTTCCCCTACAAAGGGAATTAGTGGTGGTACTTGTAAGAGTAGGAGTGATATTTAACTTGGTAGGTTGTTTGAGTAGTTAGCTTTTCTCTTTAAGATTCCTTTAAAGGACATAACTGGGATTCTCCCTCTCCCACCCGAGGGCAGCTGTGTTCACAGTGGGGTGAGGAACAGAGGTACTAGCAGAAATTGCATTCTCAATCCTCAACTTTCTTGCTCCTGGTCTTCACAATGCCTGCCAATCCCCAGTGTTCCTGTAACGAAAGCACTTGTGTTCTCTTGACTGATCAACACTGTATCTGTGCCGTATTTAGTTACCTCCACTGTCTCTCTGCTCTATATTTTCTAGGGCAACAACACAGGGCAATGGGGAAAGTGTCTTGCAGTCAAAGTCTTTGTGACCTTCATGGAGCTATTTTATTCCTTGATCTTCCACCTCTTGTGTAAAAATCAGAATGGTATGGACATGTATTATAAAGTAATTCAGAAACTTAATGAGGATATATATATATATATTTTTTTTTTCCTTCCCCTTTTTGAGACAGGGTCTCGCTTTGTAGTTCAGGCTGGCTCTGAGCTCACTATGTAGTCCAGGCAAGCCTCAAACTCAGCAATCCTCCTGCCTCTGCCTCCCAAGTGCTGGGATTACAGGCGTGAGCCACCACGCCCGGCACTGTGGTATGTGGTATTGATGGCTGGTGGGCATGAGTCACCACGCCCAGCATTGTATGTGGTTACCAGGGATCGAACTCAGGACCTTGCGCTTATGAGGCAGGCGCCGGAACCACTGAGCTAACCCTCCGGCCCCATGAGGATATATTTTTAAGTACCTTACAAATTGTGCTGATCACATATGAGTTAATTTTACTGTCTAACTGTCTTGGCCCTGCTTTGTTCAGAAGAATCTTCAACCATTATCAAAATAACTAAATCTAAAATGCTATTTATCTTGGAACATTCTGTGTAGAACTGCCCATGTGAAAAGCAGTTTAATTATGCCAGAATGCCAGGGGGCACTGTTCCCATTGGGTTGAATAAATGGCACCCCTGAAACACAATTTCAAATAGTAAAATCAGTGAATAAAATTTAAAGCAGTTTCCTTTATAACTTCTGAACGGGGCTCATTTTTGAAACTTCCACTTTCTCAACGTTCTTTGAAATACACTGAGCAGAACTTTCTCTATTAGCACTCTCTCAAGATCTTTTCTGATCTGGAGAACAGCTGCTTTCCAAAGCTCTCTAAAGCAAATTTTGTATTTGCCATTAGCCTATATTTAGCTTTGGAGGAAGCCAAAAATAGTCTATAAGTTTGATGACCAGCTTTGCTCATAATGCAATCACGGAAGAGAAGAAACTTAATTTTATGTAGATTATATGGGATATAAGTGTAAGGCTCTAGCACCTTCTGCCATGTCAAATAAACTAAACCTTGCCCAAAAAGCCAGCCAGGGAAACATATGATACCATTTGCAATGGTAGAATGTTGCATGCTGTTCTTCTGTAATTATAATGGCTTGATCCATGTGGGGTGGTTGAGCCTTACTTAACAATCATTAATCTACTGAGTCTTAGTATCAGCGACCCATCTTGAGGAGCAGCAGTACTTGGCTGGATGAGGAGGGCTTTGATTCCATTGTAATAAGGACAGCTTTGTTAAAATTCTGCTGCGCTGTGGTGCCTAAGGATTCTGGGAAGAGAAGGTTTTTCTTTCTTCTTTCTGTTTTTACGTGGCGGGGATGAATTGTTTCTCTCACTCCCATCCCCTAGGTTACTATTTGTGCTCTCCCTTGATCTCCTGCTTGTCCCTTTATTTCCCCTCGTTGTGAAAGTTTCTTTCTGTGTGACCAGGAATCTGTTTAGCAGACCATATTGTGAGTGAAGGGCCAGCGTTTGTTGCCTGATTTTGGCAACGCAGGGCAGTCAGCTGGGATGTAATTAAGACTCTGAGAACAGGCTGTCTTCTCCACGGGAAGGGCATGTTAGATGGTGCTGGGATTTGGGGCTGTCAGTTTGGCCAAGGCTGGAGACAGAGAGCGAGGGACAGAGATATTTCCTTTCATTTATAATCCCTTTATGTACAGTGTATGCACTTGGCGAAGTTTACATATAACCTAGTAGCTAGAGTTTACAAGCCAACGCAGTGAAATTAGCATATGTTACATGTATATTTTAGCAATATTTTAAAGCAAGTGCATATTTCCAAAGTGAATTATGCATGGATGACAGCAATAGGGTTGTGTTGCACTGGGTGTCAAATCCCACAACTTTTTGTCGAGACCCTGGATTTTACACTAAAAAGGCAGAAAGACTAAACGAAGTAAAACAGTTTTAATTTTTAACAGTTTGGTTCAGCCCAAGGAGCCAGGCTGTGACAGATATAACTGACATTTGAATAATTGGATTAATTTAGAGAAGGGCAAATCCAGTTTTGACGGTTGTGCTTGTGTGTATGTCTTTTTTTTTGTCTGCAGGAATGGAGTTATGTGGGTTTATACGTACTTTATGTGATACCAAGCAAAGCTTGAGGAAATATCTTTTTATTGGTTTGTTTTAATTTTCACAGAGTACTTCACATTCTTTATACTTTGTATAAAAGAAATTCACCTTGTGTGCTTTATTTGCCTTTACAAACGTGTATATCGTATGCATGTATGAACATAGTATATGTGCACTTGGTAACTTAGTTCAGTTTGAGGGTAACATACACCACTTTGTAGATCCCATGGAAAAAGTGTAAACAAGGGGTGTTTCCTCTCCCACCAACAAACCCTTTCCTCGCAGTTCAGTGTGCTGTAAGACATCCCACTGCGGCAGAAGAAACACTTAATGTTGTATCTGGGATATCAGTAGCCAAATTCCACACACTTCATTCCTCAGCCCTAAATTCCTTCAGACTTGTCTGGCTCTTTTAGACCCTTCTCTGAGGATAATCTCCGCAACATAAATCTAAGTCCTACACGGTCAGACCATCCTTCTCCAGAAATTCTGTTAATAAAAATGTGCTATCTCAGATCAGCAGGCCGAGACCAGAACGTGTGGCAGCTAGTCTTGAATTGTGGCTCTGGGCTGGCTCTCAGAGCCTTTCCCTCAGCAGGACATTAATAGACATTAACACTCGGGCAAGAAGTGTTGATGTGTGGTTTATAATGTTAGCACCCAGTTAGGCAGGTATAACACATGAGCTAGGAATCTTGTACCAACACATGTGTTTGTTGAGTCAGATTAATGAGAACCATAAAAGGAGAGACATTCCTCCCGAGCGTCTTGTCCTCCTCTTCCCGAGCAAGAGCAAACCCTGTGCCCAGCTGGATGGGAAGGTCCTGGTGGGATGTTTTCAATATTAACAGAAAGAGGATGTCTGAAAGTTTTATTCTGTTGCTCTGTTATGTGACCATGAAGTCTGGAGTGTTAGCACTTCATATTTAAACTCCTCTGTATCTAGTGGCGCTCAGGCTAAGAGGAAAGGGAACTTGGACAACACTTGCTACTAGACTGTAAGGCAACAGTTATTATATTCCTCCGCCAGATTCACCTGGCCCTTCTTCAAGAGTTTCTCAATAGTTCAGAGACACTTTCTGGTTTCCTTTGTAAAAGGGGCAATGAAGCATTCTTGTCTCCTGACTGGCTCTCCTTAGAGGATTCTCCAAGCCTTTTAAAATTGTGTGTTTTTCTGGGACAGCCTTCAAAGTCCCAAGGGTGAAGTTGCCATCTGTCCTTTATATTAAAAGACTCTTCTGTGTTGTATACCTGATGTGCTTGTCCCAGAGATAGATGTTGTTAATTAAAGGACAGCATTTGTCCTTTATCGGAAATAAACCTTCTTTCTTGCCTAAAGAGTAGCTTTCTGAACCTTAGGAAGCAGGTAAGAACTCTGCCCAATGGCCTGGCTTTTACTGAAGGTCCTAGATCGATCCACTATCTGTCACTCTGCATTCACTAGATCAGACATGTAGACTCGGAATGTATTTGCCCCATTTTTTGCTTGTTTTCTTCTACTTTACCAAGATCGTGGCCTTTTGTAAATAAATGTAACATATACTGGTGATGGTAATTTGTGACCAATTTGGAGATTCACAAACATTGTGTTTGCACACATTCTCCCCACCCTGTCTGCATTTTTATCCAGTAGATGGGACAGCATCTGTGTCTGCTAGGCCACCTCTCCACTTCGCTACTGCACAGTCTTTGTTCCTGTATCTGTCACCCCGGGAAAAGGAAAAAAAAAATGCAGACATCTTCCCTCAGCAAACAGAGCTGTAGTTCTGCCCGGCCATAGCTGGAACATATACAAGGAAAGAGGAAGCATCCTCCTTAGCCTGTTCGGTAACTGTCTTGGGAAACTCAGAAAATAATTTGAATGTGCAGTGTGGATAAAGACCTAGTGTACTGTGGCTATGGACTCCCTTGAAAGCATGTTCGTCTCTCTTGTTGTGTTGAGCCCTGAAAGAGGGTTCAGGGCCCTTGCTGGAGACTTGCTTCACGGGGAATCTGGAGACAGCACCAGTAGAGCCTGTGTGTGCAGGAACTGTCCTTTTTGTTGGTAGGAAGTAGCCCAGAAATGCCTGTGGTATGGTGCAGAAAATAGTGGATTAATTGGGCCATGATTTTTTGGTGACCTAGTATCTGAACTAAAGCTTGAGTAACATGCAGTTATTCACCTTTAAAAGGACATGTAAAATAGGTACAGTTCTCTGTCTTTTTTGCTCTTCAATGTGTAGATTTTAAATTGGGTATGTATTATAAAAGAGGGTGTCAGTTTGGGTTAGAAGACAACAGGAATGCTTTCAGTGTTGTCAAATAGGAGACCACTCTGCTTTGCAAGGGGCCATTGCCTTCTGACTCTAAGTGCTTATTACCTTGTGGGGCTGTGGGCCTAGGATTGCAAGTCCTCAGATTTTTCAGTGCAGTAGTCACTATGAATGTGAAACTCATGAGTCTTCAGGGGATTCACTGTTTTAAAATAGCACAGGGCACGTCAAGCTTACCTGTAGTGGATGTCATTTATGAGGTGCTAGTTTGTACACACTGATCTACAGAATACAGTTAGATTTCTGAAGTGAGGGTACTCCACGTAATAAACTAACAATATGGAAATGTGGAAGAAGAAAAAAACATCTCAGGCACAATATTTTTGCATATGTCCTTTTGAGTCTTTGTTTATTGCTTATATATTTTGTATGTATGTCTTAAAAGGTTTGTAATCAAAGGTGCCTGCAGATTTCCACTTATCATTCACTATAGGCAGTTTCCTTATAGAATTTATAATTACTATAGAATATTCAATTAAAGGAATGTATTATAATATACAAAATCATTTCCTTATTGTTGTACATTTAAATTGCTTTTGATTTGACACCATTGTAAGTAATGCTGCAATTACATGTTTGCTCATACTGTTTTTTTCTCATTTTGGATTAGTTCCTTAAAATCTGAAAGGATTTACTAGGTCAAAAGGCATGAAAGCTTTTATGGCTTTCAGAGTAGGGTGCCAAGTTACTTTGCAAAAGTGTCGCACCAATTTAAATTGTAATCAGCCAAGTATATGAATTTTCAGCACATCTTTGCCAGCGTTATTGTATTTTAGAGACATCCCCTAATGGATAATTGGAAATTAGACTACATTGATGTTTGAGTCCATAAATTTTTTTGGATTTTCCCATAAATCTCTTGATTAAGTGCATTTTTTCTTATAACATTTCTATTTTCTAAGGCCAGATTTTGTAGAAATTTTCTGTGCCTTTAATGTATGTGCTTTTTAAAGTTCTCTCTGCTAATCATTGATAACTAATTTGGGGGCGTCTCTTTGGCAAGACCTTCCTCCAGGGGACCCTCTATCTGAGCGTTGCTGCAGCTGCTACTTTTAGCTGTGCATTAGCTTGGAGTCGGGCCAGGACCCGAGCAGGATCTCCTTCTTGAAGAGGAGCTCTTGTGTGTCTGGTGAACCACAAGCTCAGGGCTGGATCTGCCAATATGTTTTTGGCAGAGCTGTTGAATAAAACCCCATCCGCACTGCTCTGTGAAATGCAGTCACGAATTTGGATGGTGATGCTTGATGCCATTTTTTTGTAACAACTAATCTCCATGTCTTCAATGGTTTTTGTCTATTGCTTCTGCCCTTCCCTCCTTTGCCACTCTGCTTGGTGCATGTTCTAACTACAAACGATACATAATCTCAGTTTCTTGTAGCATGGTCTAATGAAAAGGGCACTGAGCCAGTAATTCAGAGGCAGGGGTTTCTATTATTGGCTCTGCCCTTTGTTTAATAATAGCTTAACAACAGCAGCAGATACTTATCCAGCCCTGAAATGCTTTATAGTATTTTTCATATATTCTTGAGTCTTCATAACAGTCTTATGAAGTAGCCAATATTTTTATTCCCATCTAAGTGAGAAAACTAAGGCTCAGAGAGATGAAATACTTGTTCAATATCACACTTCATCTTCTTGAACTAGAGTGAGTTTGTCATTTTGCTAGCTCTATCTCCCAGTCTGCAAAATGGAATTACTGCTCTTTAACTCACTGTGGTGGCATGAGACTAAAATGATGCCATGCATGTGTTAAGTTACACTGAGTACTAAAACCAAGCACATGTAATAAATTGTAGTTATTAACTAGTTCACCTCTCTGGCTGTCAGCTTCTTCATTCATAGAACACGCAGACTGAACCAGATTTGTTTCATTGGTTACTTTCCACTAGAACATTTCCTCATTGGCTACAGATTCAAAAACCTGTTGAGAAAAAGCCTCTGGTTCCCAGAGGCTGTGCAGACTATCTATACCAACTTTGTACTTCAGGTATAGTTGCTGCTCTCAGTTTTTTTTTTTTTTTTGGGAGGGGTTGGGGAGATTGGAACCTTTAGGCAAGACGAATTTTACTCTTTATTGAGCACACAGAGGGAAATTCTCATAATGGAGTATTTGAGATACCAGCGTCTCTTTAGTCATGTGGAATAGCTTACAGTGGCTCTGAGGAGACTGTGAACCTTTAAAATATAGAAAAGTGGACTTACCTTATTTCTGTTTTCCCTTCTACCTCACCCTTGGGAGTAAACTTAACTAAGATAGTTATTAGAGAAAGTAAAACACCATGTCAGGACCACATAAAGGTACTTAAGTCCATACAGTGTCATATTTTGAAAACCAGGGGGAGGGTGTCTAAGATCCCATATGGCACTTAGCCTCCTAAAAAAGGATCATCAGGCACAGACGAGAAGCAGGTGGCCTGGCACAGAAAGTCGAAGTTATTTTTGCTGCTGGGCTCCGGCCATTTCAGAGTTTAACAGTGGCAAGACTGCCCAGCAGGAGGCTGACCCCAAATGCTCTCCCCATGGCGGGGTGGAGCGTTCCCTCCTCCGTGGCTGGGAATGAACTTGATCAAATCTAGGTCACAGTTACACTCCTAAAAAAGTCTCTGTCTAAACTTAATTCCTATTTACTACTTAATTGCTTCCAGATCTGATTATTTAGAGTGAAATAGTACACTTTATGGGTCACCCATCCTAGGTACCTATTTAAAGCTTACAGTGATGGTATCTTGAGATTTCTTTTGGGTCAATCCTAGGGCAACAGGTTGCCTGTTCATATCCTTTTTCTTTTACTGTGCAGTACACTATCTTACTTTGGAGGATGGTGTTATAGACTAGAAGTTTGGAAACCTGGATTCCACCTCTTGCTGTGCTTCCCCCTAGGATTCAGTTTACTGTTTGTAAAATGAAGAGATTTAGAATAGGTCATGGATTTAAAATTCAAATTTGATGGACAAGTAATACAAATCAGTGAAAAAGGAAAAGAAAAAAAAAAGGACAATAATGGGAAGGGGCAAGAGGGAATTTTAAGGAAGAGACATAAAAATGCATCTTGATAGGGTGATATGTATATGTATTTTTCAGAACTTTTAAAATGTGTTCTTAAGGTAATCTATTTAACCATATGTAAAGTAAGTATAAAAATGAATGAAATAGACTAGGTAACAAATTGCAGCACAAAGTTAAAGGAGGCAGTGATAAATTCTAGCAACTGGTTTATCTATAAAACATGGGCCTAATATTGCTACCTTTTCAAGAAAAGTCAAAAGTTCCTATAGTTATATAAAATGTCAGCATTAGTAGTCTCATTTGTAGGCTACCTGTTTGGTCAAATACAATATCAGCTTGAAATAGATGTTTGAAGTAGTACATCTGAAGTAAGCCTTGTTAATTTGACCCTACGGATCATTTCAATTTCAATATTGAATGACTCTTGCTTGGCTCAAGACTTTAGACAAAAAATTAAACTTCCCTATAAGTCAGCTTTCCCAGCTATAAAATGTTGATGATGTGCGTCTAATCTTATAGGAGTCTGATGAAGAGCACAGGAGACACCTTGTACAAAACCCCCTTTGAAGTAGGTAAGGTATAAATGTGAGTCACTATTACCTTGTAATGATCATAAAGAATTATTTGAATTCTTAGAATTACTATCATCCAGAATTAAAACACTAAGCCCTTTAAGGATGGCTCATAAAAACATCAGGAATTTGTCATGAGAAAATTACTTGCCTACAGTTATGCAGAATTTTCATTATCTTTAGAGAATGTTTTCTGTTGTATGTGGGAAAGAGAAGACATTTCATTTGTATAGCTGCTCATATAAATCGCACAAACCTGGGAGCTGAAGTCTGAACCACAGCAATATCATATAAGGAAATGAAGCTGATGCTATATTAAAGATTCCTTGTCATGTGCGCTCACTGCCTGGGAATCAGAATGCTCCAGCCCTGTCACTGACATTTTGTGAACAAGCAGCCTGTATTGGGTGGTGATAAATGGATTATCTTAAATGTCATTCTTCACTGTTTTAGAGTTGCAAGGAGAGTTTCGATATTGAGTTGTTGGTTAGGATATTCTATACCAATCCTTTATGATGAAATAATCTCCTCATGTTACACCTAGAAATGTCAAAGTTGCTTATTTCTTCAATCACCCATAGTGATGTTTCCATTACAAGATATGCAGAGAAGATTGTGTAATAATATCAAACTATTTATAGCAATGGGTCCTATGAATTGCTACTCTCCTTGAGTTGTTTGTGGATTTAACACACAGATTTGCTTTCATATCTATATATGCTTTTCTGTTTCTAAACATTGGTTGAAAATGCTGCAGTTTAGTTTTTATATGGTGTACATTTAAAAACCAAAAGTAAGGTCAATCTAATTGTTTTAAATGTAAAAGCTTGCTTAATTTGGTTTTAAATATTACAATTTTCTGGTGTTATACCTATATCTTAGGTAAAAGGTGTTATAATAATAATATACTTAAAACCTACTTATTTAGTATGAAGTAGTATATAATATATGCCAAAATAAGTTTTATTCTTCATGCAAATTTATGCATTATTTCTCATTTAATGAATATGCCCATTACACAAAATTTAGTCATTTGCATAATGATTTGGTTATGTGGATTTTTTTTATTTTTTATTTTTTGAGACAAGGGCTTGAAGGATAGTTTGGCTTGATATCAGACTCACTATGTAGACCAGTCTGGCCTCAAACTCGTGATCTTTCTGCTGCAGTCTTCCAAGTGCTAGGGCAATCACAATCATATGCTAGCAAGCCTTCAGGCCAGGATTTATATGGGAAGAAATACAATGGATTTTGAAAGCATGTCTTAAGTTTTGCTTTGTAACATCATTCTAAATACTAGCTTTCTTCACCAAGATTGAAGCCTTTCTACACATAGTCATTGAAAATGGTCAGTTTGTCTGTACGTAGTGACTCCCTCTAGTTCTCTCAACTTTGCTGTTCTTATCTTAATCCTCCCCACACCACAATCTTTTAAAAAGTATGCAATTTGTACTTAAAAAAATCAAAACTACAATAATAATGCAAGATTGAACCATATAAATTATTGGTTTTATAGATCAAAACAGTCACACTTCAGGAATTTTTACAGCTCACTCCAACAGCTAATATTTATATACTTGTGTTTACTGTATGCCAAACATGCACTTGATGTATGTGAACTCGTGAGCAATTACACTCACTCTGAATCGACATATTGTAAACTCACTGGCTGAAGCATCAGCTAGCTGCTCCAGAGTGTTTGTCCCTAGTCTTAGCTGCCTCTGCAGGAAAGTGAAGTTCCCTGCTCTCCCACCCAAATGTACTGTATTTCTACCACAAAAAGTATGTAATAAAATCTGCTTGCTCTTTTTTTTGAGACAGGGTCTTGCTTTGTAGTTCAGGCTGGCCCTGAGCTCACTACGTGGCCCACGCAAGCCTTGGACTCAGCAATCCTCCTGCCTCTGCCTCCTGAGTGCTGGGATTACAGGCGTGAGCCACCACGCCCTGCACTGTGATATGTGGTATTGATGAGTCACCACACCCAGCATTGTATGTGGTTACCGGGGATTGAACTCAGGACCTTGCGCTTGCGAGGCAGGCACTGGAACCACTGAGCTAAATCTCCGGCCCTTGCTCTTTATTCTTTAGATCTTTGTCTTAAGCATTTGCATGCATTTGTATGTGCACCAATAGAAAATATATTTTGTTTTCATTCTTTTGTTGTATGCAATGCCTTATTTTTATTTCCTCAGTTTTTACTTCATCTTTTATTTCTTCTCTCATTTATAAGTCAGTTTGATCCATATAATCCTATAACTTTATTTACTTTGCTAATTTAGAAAGCTATTAATACATAGAAATTAATGCATTCTTTTTTACTGTTACATGATATTCCTTAATATGGATGGGAGATATACCCTACTTTCTTTAACTCCCTTTGCAGTGATGTTTGAATCTCAGCCCCATTTTTGCTCTTACAACCCATATCACAATGAATACCCTTCCTCCCACTTCCATACTGTTTTTCTAAGATAGTTTGTTCCCAAGGAATGATACTAATAGGTTAAAGTCTGTGCATGTTTAAAACTTGGCTGAAGGTCCCATCACTCTCTAAAAAAGCTATTCATTCTCATCAACTCTGGATGAAAAATTGATTTAAATTTATAAGTCTTATTTTTGCCACTTTGATAGGTAAAATATACTCTCTGGTGGCTGAATTTGCATATCATTAATTATTAGTGAGCCTCTTCACATTTTTATCTTCTCAAATTGGCTGTTTGTGTTTTTCTATTAAGTTTTTATCTTTCTCTTATTGATTGATAGTTCTTTTATGTGTTCTGGGTATTATTTCTCTTTGGTATGTTACAAATATGTTCTGTCACTGGTACTTAAATGTACTTATCTTTACTTAGCATGTCTTAATATGTTTAATATATTTCTGTCAAATATTCTTTATGCCATTGAGACTTCTTTTATATATATATATATATATATTTTTTTTTTTTTTTTTTGCTTTTTGAGACAGGGTCTCGCTTTGTAGTTCAGGCTGGCCCTGAGCTCACTATGGTGCCCAGGCAAGCCGCCGCGAACTCAATCCTCCTGTCTCTACCTCCCGAGTGCTGGGATTACAGGCGTGAGCCACCACGTCCGGCATTGTGGTATACGGTGTTGATTGTTGGTGGGCGTGTCTCCACGCCCAGCATTATATGTGCTTACTGAGGATCGGACTCAGGACCTTGCGCTTGCGAGGCAGGCGCCGGAACCACTGAGCTAACCCTCCGGCCCAGACTTCTTTTATATTTTTAAGACTACCTTTTTACTCCATGACTTTTATTCACTTTTATTATATTCCAGTGTTTTCCTAGTTTTATTTTTGATGCTTACTTCTTTAATCTACCTGAGGTTCATCTTTGTGATGGATAGTTAGGTAGAGATTAACTTTATTATTATTTCAGTCAATTGGCACAGCATCATTTGTGAAAAAACACTGGCCACCTCTGATTTGAAAAGATACTTGTATTACCTAATGGATTCTCAGAAACTTGTGTACCAGTTTTTGCACTCTCAATTCTGAGATGTGTTTTTTTTTGTGCCTAACTGGTAAAATCTTAAGCTTGAAGATATTGCAGCGTCTGCCTCTCTCTGTTTTCTTTCTCCTTCTTTCTTTCTTCTTATTTCCTTTATAATTTTGTTGACTGTTCTCATTCCCTTTTTTTAGACAAATATTAGAATCAGTCATTCAAAATTTATTTTAAAAATCTTGTAATTTTTTATCATAAATCCATTCAATGTATAGATTTATATTGGAAAATTTTTATAAAATGTCTCCTGATTCAACCGACCTGTCCTGGACCCGCCATTGGATAACATCATCCCAGGAAACTGCAGTGACCTGTCACAGACCCATTGATGGTTGTTGAGTACCTTTTCATTTATTTGTATTGTCTTCAGTGTCCTTAGTGAGTTTTTAAAAGGTTTTTTTTTTTTTGCCTCCTTCCAAGTTTTTTTCAAAAATTTTAATAATGTTTCTATTGTAATGGAATTACAAGAATGTTACATAGCTTTAGTTTTAACATTTGTCTACTTATTGCTTCTCGGCCTTTTGGCTAAGATCAGGTGTAGTATCTGTTCTTATCAGTTTAACATTTGTCTACTTATTCTAGTAGTTTTCCTTCAGTTTTCTAGGGAGTTTTAGAATAATGTTGAATAATAGTAGGGATAGTAGGTGTCTATTTTTCCAGTGTTAGTGGGAATAGTTCTCATGTAGTACAGTTAATCTTGAAACTTGTTGGGATTTCTAGTAAATGCCTTTTTAACGTAAAGGAGGTCTCATTCTTCTTACTATGCATTGACAGACTTTATTTTAGGAGACGCAGGGATCTACTAAGATGGTAACACGGCTTTCTCCATTAATCTTCAGATGTGAAAAATTTCATGATTAGATCCTCTCCTCATGAACAAACCATGCTTGCATTCCTGACATAAAACTTACTTGACCCTGATGTTACATAATCAGGGACTTGGCATTTTATTTGTAATTTTCACAAGTGAGAGTTCTTCATAGAGTATTTTCTGATGCCTTCTGACCCTCCTTAGCATTTTTCCTTTTGCTCTCCGTGGAACTCTTTCCTTGCCAACTTTCCTGTGATACTGACCCTTTGGAAGGTTATACAGTTTTTTATTAACTTAAGCATCAAGGCTTTTGAATGCAAGTTTCTTGAATTATTTGCAGTATCTTTCTATTTACAACTTTCTAGAGGAAAACATGAGCTCGCCCTTCAATTTTTGCTCTCCCTCCTGTCAAAGCATTTAAATGGGCAGTGCATATTTTGTTGAAGCATCATGCTACATCTTACTGAAACCTGTAATTACCTTGTTTCAATTGGAAAATGGGAACTTTTCTTTTTATTCTCTATGCATCAAAGCTATGGTTTGTTAGTCCTAATTTATACCAAATGTTCTCCTAAAATAGATATTTACTATTTTATAGGGAGAAACACTGGGTTTGGCTAAGGCAAGATTATGTAGTTTTATATGCAGGTATGTTGCCCATTGCAAATCACTAACGTCCATGCAAATTTTTCTCCTAGCTAGTATATAACCTCCTCAGTACAACCCATCAAAGGACTACCATGCAATTTAAATGAAACTTATTTTCAGTCCCTTATGTTATAGAAACAGCTTAGATTGGGAAGATTGGGAGCCAGGAGGTCTAGGCTTTTTGTTTGTGTCTTGCAGAGCCAGATCAAGCCATTTCATAACTAATTCTTCCTTTCTACGCTGTATAAAGAGGAGAGTAAATTGAGTTTTCTCTAATGAAGCTTCTGTTTTAAACATGTTTTTCTCATTCTGCTCATATGTGTTCCTTCAGCATTACTTTAAGGACCATCAATATTCATTTTTAAATCTACACCAAATTGTGTATTTATAATTTTTTATTATCACTAATTTTTTTCTTGTTTACATGATTTGGAGATTTTAAATACATTTGCCCTTTAGCTAACTTCTCTTTTGTTGCACATAACTTTACATCTAAAAAAAAATAAATGTAGCCGGGCGTGGTGGCTCACGCCTGTAATCCCAGCACTCAGGAGGCAGAGGCAGGAGGATTGCTGAGTTCGAGGCTTGCCTGGGCTACATAGTGAGCTGAGGGCCAGCCTGAGCTACAAAGTGAGACCTTGTCTCAAAAAAAATGTTCATTGTAGAAAATTTGAAAATTGTAGAAAAGTACAAGAAGGAAGAAAAATGATCCATAAATCTATTATCCAGTGTACTAACATATCCATAAATCTACTGTCCAGAGTATTTCCATATTTAAAATTTTTATACTTTTTCACACAATATTATTATTTCTTTATTATTTTAGTTTCTTGTCTTCTACTCATTTCTCTCCTTTATTGAGACATATACTTCATTCGTTACCAGCTGCGTTGGCTCTGAGCTCATTAGAAAGATGCTGCTATACAACTTACAGTTGTACCTAACTCTTGGGTCAGTCACGCCAATCTCAATTTATAGGTCAACAAGAAACTTAAAAACTCTTCATATATCAGATATGACTTTACTTACCTTAACTCTACTTTCCTAACTCATAGTCTATCATTAAAAAGTGCTTTATCAGGTTGTGGGGTGGGTTGGGATATAGATAAAAATGAGAATTAACTCATGTCTTATACTGGTACAAATTCCCCAGTGTTGGGTGTGATTGCGAGCTGTATGTAAAATGTACTAATATATAATTCAATTTTTAAAAAATGCTTTATCTCCCAGCCAACACTTACTATTATTTTTTAAATTTTAATTTAAATTTTTTTTGGTTTTTTTTTTGAGACAGGGTCTCGCTTTGTAGTTCAGGCTGGCCCTGAGCTCACTATGTAGCCCAGGCAAGCCTTGAACTCAGCAATCCTCCTGCCTCTGCCTCCCGAGTGCTGGGATGACAGGCACGAGCCACCACGCCCGGCTGGTTTTTTTTTTTTTTTTTTTTTGGATGGAGACAGGATCCTGCTTGGTCAGGCTGGCCCTGAGCTCACGAGGTAGCCCAAGCAAGCC
Source organism: Thryonomys swinderianus (assembly GCA_004025085.1). Lineage (NCBI taxonomy): Eukaryota > Metazoa > Chordata > Mammalia > Rodentia > Thryonomyidae > Thryonomys > Thryonomys swinderianus. The sequence continues at coordinate 53,482 of PVIC010002951.1, forward strand.
TCGAACTCTACACTCCTCCTGTCTCTGCCTCCTGAGTGCTGGGATTACTGACATTAGCCACCATGTGTGGCACTGTAGTATGTGGTACTGATTGCTGGTGGGCGAGCGTCACCATGCCTGGTATTGTTGTTTGTGGTTACCAGAGATCAAATTCAGGACCATGCACTTGCTAAGCAGGCACTGGAACCACTGAGCTAAATCTCTGGCTCTCTTACTATTATTTTTGAAGTTCCTTCAGTGCTTGAATTTTTCCTGGGAAGTTACCTCTTTGCTCTCTTTCCTGAGAGTTTGTTTGCTGCCTCAGGCAGATCTGAGTCATAAAATGTTGGTTCCTTAAATCTAATCTCTGGGTATTAAAACCAGCTTCTTCATTTGTGATACTGACTAGTTGCACATTCCTGGCACTTTGAGCCCCTGAGAAAACCCTGCTTGCTGATCTCAGCTCCTTCTGTATCGTAAATCAGAATAGAAGGACAGAACCAATCCTACTTTTTAGTCAAGAACACATTAGTCATGAAGGAAAACTCCATGGCTTTGTGCTCTTCTTCCTTTGTGTCTCCTAATTATTTCTGGCTATGGAATCCCTTGATTCTTCTTTCTTTTTCTTTTTTTATTGTTCATATACTTTTTTATATACTTTGGAAGGGAGGGAATACATATGTCATGTACACAGACATATACATATATATACATGTATGCATCTATACATACACATATATGTATATAATATGTATCACATCTTGATCATTTCTCCCTTAATTCTTCTAACTGGATGCCCCCAGGTCATTTTACCAAGTGGTTGTGAAGTTAGTGAACTTGCTTTCTGGTGAGATTGTTTGCCATGATACCTGGAGAGCCAAGTGGCTAAAGAAAAGCCCTACTTTCATCCTCTTTCATGATCAGTCCTGGAGAACAAATTGCACCCTGAAAGGAGGGCAGACAAGAAGGATGGAGATGCTGAAGTCCAGCACACCCTTCCCTTGTAAACCTGGAAGACACTGTTTGCCCTCAGGAGGTACCTCTTTTGCTTTTGCCCAAAGGTACTGAAAAGGCCGGGTGAAGCCCTGCTTTCCAACATGTACACCTTGTGGTAGTGCCTCTTCTTGCATGCATGTTGAGATCCAAAAAGCTGTCTGTAAAACCTTTCATTTGTAGATCCAAGGTGGCATTAAGCAGTCACTACCAATGCAGCCTGTTGGGTGTGTATACCTTTGTTCCTCTATTTGTTTGTTCTTATTGAGTCTTACGTATAAAGTCCTTGAGTAGAGAAACTGCCATATTTAAATAGATCAGTATACACATTTAAAAATAAAAGGAGATGGTTAATTTGAAGTGAGGGAAAGGGGGAAGGGAGAGAGAGAGAGAGAGAGAGAGAGAGAGAGATGGCAAACTCTAGTTAAATAGGAAGTATTTGAAAGGGAAATACTCCAACATTATTTTAATTGTCACTTGGTTCCCACCTAGGCAACCAAAACTTGCTGTATTTATTACATGCAGAAACGATCTTCTGATATAGCTTAGAATTCCAAAACTTTCCACAAATTTACATTTTGCACAAGTCCAAACTCAGGACAGCTGGTTTCTCTCACAGAGCTAGCCCGGCTTCTTCCATGGCTGCTATGGTACAAACCAATGGCACGCGTGCCACACATCGCTGGCTGTTGGTTTTCACTGAAAGTTGTCAAAGGTTTGGCCTGTCTGCTCTGTGGTATTTTAAGACTCACAAGCCATTATTAAAATTCAAATACATCTGAATGCCAGGGCCCATATTTCTTGATACTCCTCAAAATCATCACACCATAAATGAATGAATAAATGAAAGAATGAATGAATGAATGAATAAGTAGAAATTTACCCCCTAAGTAATGTCCATTGACATAAAAGGCTTAAGACCCATTCCAAGCCTAATTGCAGTATCTTGGTCTTGGGCCTCAGAGAAGAATTCAGCAATGACTCACTCACCTCCTCACCCCTCTCTGTTATTAGAAATCATTATGGAGGAGGTACTGGGGTTAATCTCAGTCTTATTGTGGATGAAAGTTGAGGGTCATACCCCTATGAAAGGGCAATGAACCCCTTTTCTTTTGTCTGTCCAAATTTTCGAATCTGATGTAGTACGAAGCACTTTAAGATTTAGATTTTTCTTTTTCTAGGTATAAATTAAATGCCAAGTCATTTCTATTAAATTTTGTTGTGCCCAAAACATACCCAACGAACAGATGAAGAAAACCTGGATGATACTCATGTGTTCTAATGTTTCTGTGAAGTAGTTTTTCTTTAGGGTTCCCAGAGGCTTCTGGCTCTTCCTCGTCTGGTCCAATAGTGACAAGCACTCGGTCATCCCCACCGGCACAAATTCATCATGTCAAGCCATAGAAAGCTCAGGAATGCTGCTGTCTTAGAAGAAATACCCAAGAAACTTAGTTTCCTAACTGGGCTCTGCAGCTCTTGAAACTTTGTCACCTTTCACCTGCATCTCTGCTGTGTTTTGCAAATGAGGATCTAGTGCGGGGAAAAATATGCAGCTCGAAGCTGGCAAAGTTTTAAGTGAGTAAAGCTTGCAGTGTTAAGATCATAGCCCCAAATTACTGAAGGGCTTCTGCTAACATGGAAATAAGACTCTTTACTGCAGAGAGATTGGATATTCAGATAGATTTTTTATGAAGGAAATAAATATTTCAACATGCAAACACTACCCAAGCGGGTAGGGATGCTTCAAAACAAGGTCAGAGGTCAGGGTTTTTCTGTTTGTTTTTTGGGATGGCTCCAAGTTTAAAGGTATTCCATGTTACTACCTACCCTGAGCCTTGCACGGTAAAGTAATTACTGCTCGCTGGTGCAAAATATGTACATTCATTTTATTTCCAAAGATCCTGAGATTTCTCTCTGCATTTTTTGTGGTCCTCATTATAAAAAATATATCATGAGGAATGATGATTTTTTTCCAACTATAAGTGCAAAAGAGTCAAGCTGAGAATGTGTGTTTAATGGCTTAGGCTTAGACTTTTTAGCAAACTTAATTTTGGGGAAGTAAAATAAGTACACGTAAGACCAGAATCTGTTTTTTTTTTTCCTTTAGAGAATAATACAGTTCATTTTCATAGTGTGCCTTTAAACATTAAGCAGTCCCCTAGGGTACTAGATAATTTTTAGAGGAGATGCTGACCCAGTGGTCAGCCAGGCTGTGTGCACTGGCCAAGGATGTCTGCAGGCGAGAGCCTCAGGATGTCTGACTTGCTTTGTTCTGAAACACACATGCTCACTTTCTCAGTGGAGTACAATTTTGGTGACTTTTGGGCTTGCCACACAGAACTGAGAGTTTTTGAAACCCTTTTCTGTCTGCTTTCAAGTGGGAATAATTGTTTTCTGGGCAGATAATTAGTCATAACACACACCAAAAAAAATCTCAGCAAAAATGATAAGCTTGGACCTGACAGGAGCCAGTGGGACATGTCACGACTGAAACAGGCCACGTGCAATACAACAGGGTAGACAGGGAGGAACTCTGAAGCACTTCTGAGGCGGAAAGGACTAGCCAGTTAAAACCCTACTGTGAAATAGAAAATATTCAAAGGGAAATATGGTGGGGGGTGAGTAATGAGGGGTAAAGAAAAAACGTGATGGTAATAAAAACAGGGAAACAAAGCTTTTGTATTTAGGGGGTAGGGGCTTGTGGGGTGTGTAGGGGAATGGGAAAAAATGAGAATTAAATCATGCCGTATACTGGTACGAATTCCCAATTAAAAAGAAATTAAGGAAGGGCACCTTGTATCACCTATTACTTTTTAGTGACATAGGCTTTTTGTTGCCAACAACTTTTAACGGGACAGAGCTCTAGAAAAGTCACTTTGCTTTGCTTTCTGACTTTTAACCTGTCACAAAGTGATGATTTCCTCTCCTTTCACTGGCCTTCCCCAATCAGCCGGGCTTTGGAGTATGGATAAAATGTGTTGGGAGGCTGAGCAGTGTTCCCATTTCCTTTCCCTGAGCTCCAAAGCATCAGCAGAAGAGACTTAGCTCCTGAGTTGAGCAGCGACACCATCGCTTTCACGGGCAGTTTGTACTAATGTCTGGTTTCATACTGATCAGATAGATAAGAAAAGACCTTGGCTAAGTCAGTGATACTGTAATATTATTTGAGTATTGATTCTTCTGGTTTCTTTTGAGTTGTCTAGCTGTCACCTTTTCTCCAGGCATGTGTTTCTTGGGCAGAGAGTGCTGTGATAGAAATGTTTGTGTTTTCCAGGGCAGAGAGATGCAGTGGTGAGAAACAAAATTACAATGTGTCCTCAGCTGCCACTGATGTCCTTCCAAATAGGCGAAGTGGAGTTTAAAACCTGCCATTAACTCCTGGCCTCTGGCAAGTGTGGTACAAGGTTGCCCGTTTGTTCCAGTGTGTGTCGGGAGGGGCTGGAGGGAAGAGGGAGAAGGATGGCAATTAGTCAGTGACATTTATGACCCATTTATAAAATACAAATGAAATAATTGGTTACAAAAATCACGACCAGCCTGTACTTGTCTTTTACAAACATGTTCTCAACACATTGTGAAACTTTATGAATACTCTTTGCAGAAGGTGAACAGCAGCCAGTCAAGGCACTCAACCTGGGAAGAGATCTGTTTTAGCAGTGATGGTCTCTTTAGTTTTTTTTTTAATTCTTAAATACTTCAGGCCACCGATCAAAAATGGCCAACTGGAGTGAAGGTCTTAATTTTCTACATGGCTGAGCAAAATTCAGGAAAACTGGCTGATCTGGTTTAGAAAAGAAAAGCAATGTGGGAGTATTTCCATCATGTCTTCCTATTCTGAATCTTCTTTGGTTAGTGAGAGTCTATCAGATAGACTGCTCTGGTTTTGAAGTAAGTTTACATCACTCTCACACTCCACCAGCACTCTGTTTAAAACGAAACCACCATGACCAAATGAAAAAGTCACCTGAGTGAAAAATGGGATTTAAATAGAAAAGGAACGCGTGGGAATGTGCGCTACCTAGCAAATCTAGGTTAAACAGGTTCACGTTTGTCCGGGGCACTCTGTTTAGGATTTCAGCTTCCCACGCAGCGATCTGACTGGCAGCGCGGTGTTTCCCGGTCCTTTGTGAAGACAGGCCATGTGTCCCCTTCCCAGTGCTCCAAGGCTGAATGTCATCCCAAACGCTCTGGGTCCCTCTGCTGAGCCTTTGTACGGCACACAGGAAAGGATGGGTCATGAATATGCAAGCAGTGACATGCGCTGTTGGCTTCGGCTAAAAGTACAGAAAGGGTGCTCTGATCTCTGAGTTGGGAACTGATTTCTGATTTCGGCCTACACAGGTCTGTTTAAAACTATAATCAGGCTGATTGTCTTGCTCTGGAATTCTGATTTCCAATTTAGGGTTTCGCTATATAATCTCTGGTAGAGTATGTCTAATCTTCATGAAACCCAGAGTCTTTCTATAAACTCTAGGATAGTTTTTCTTCTCTGTATCTAAGCTGAGCCAAGCTGTGTCTTTAGGCTGAGCTGTAGAGACATTAAATTACGGGGTAAATGAAGATCGCATTGTTATGTCACTCTGTCTTTTTGAAAGACCAACTCAAATTCTGACTGCTGTAGCTTTGATCCTTTTCATTTAATTCTAAGTACACTTGTTATTATAGTAACTGTTGTTTGTATGTTATTTTAGCTTTTTACTTAAGTAGCTATTTAGCAATTTAAATGAAAATGTAATTAGGTTACATCTGTTTTACATGCATGTAATACCACGCAGATGTAAACTTCTATTAAAGCCATATTTCTGTTTGGCAAGAAAAGGCAAAAACAAAATTGAGCCAATCATCAGAGTATGTCTTATTTTTAAATTAAATATATATATATATACCACGTGCAATGCCATTGTTTATAGTGGTGAAAATCCATCACTTCTATGTTTGGAAAAGTTAAAAAACAATTAAAAGTAAGAAAACACACCCATCCTTTATAATGTATCCCCCACAGTGTTTAAAATGACAGTTGAACCCCACACTGTGGGTTTGCGGACACGGGCTTATACCGGCTCTGTGTCACCAACACGGGCTCTTATCCTCACATGCAGTGGGAAGAGTTAAGCAGCAGCCAAGATTCTAACCCAGCTCTGCTTTAAACTGACTTTGGTAAGAAGCCACTGTACCCTTCTTTATTACTTAAAATGAAACACAACAACAGAATCACCCAGGAGTGATAATACTTTGTCCAACGTGCCTCATAAGCTTTTGTGAGTATCAAGGGATATAATGAATGTACAGGTACATTGAAAAGTATGAAACATAATTGTTGGAGACTTGTATTAGTATATTAGTTTGAAAACAGTATGAACAATAAGCCCCCTCAGAAATCCCCAGAGTTTCGCCTGTTCAATGGGGATTGAACTCAGAAAATTAATTCTCCTGTTTAGAGAACCATCGCCTCCCTCCGAGCCCATTAATGGGATTTATAAAACATCATTTCAGACCAAGTCATTTATCTTATTTGCTAATGAGACACAAAATTTGGACTGTCTGGAACCAGGTAACATTTTAAGAGTCGCCCATTTGTTTCATACATGTTCAGCTTTTCAATGCAGTCATTTTAATGGTGGCTTTTATAGCATCAATAAAAATATTTTCATATAATTCTTCCTTGTAAATATGGTTAAACTTTCAGCTTTCTGCTACTTGGTGACCTGTTAAATACGTTAATGTACTTTCAAATTGCTTGTTCACTGCCAAAACAACACGAAGCCAAGAGGAGCCAGCTTTATGGCACGTCGCTCTTGTACCTTGGGGCCTCATACTGAGCGAAGAAGAAAACATTCCAGCAGGGTTTGCAGCCCTGCAGGATTTTAGGGTTTCTTCCTCTCTGACTGTGAAAGAGGGAGCATGGATATAGTTCCTACATCTGTCTCATAGCAGTGTTAAGAAGTTAGTATTTTAGATGGCAAGAAAAGGAAACACTCTACCCACTTACTGCACATCTTGTGTGCCAATTGTTATTTTCGGTGCTTTCCTACTGTCTCATTTAATCCTTTATGGACAATTCATGGGATACTGTTGTTACTTCCTGTTTTATTGGTGATGAAATTAAAGCCCAGTGAAGTTAAAAAAGGAATCTTTTTGAAGGCAATGTAACTAGTAAATGATGTTAGCCCTGGTGATCTGGTCTAGATTTTTACCCATTGTCTTTTGCTATACCTCATATAATACTAAGATTGTTGTTGTTTATTTCTGCTAGTCATTTGCATCAAATGTCTATGTGATGGAAGGAAGCCAGATTTCCTGTTCTCCCCTCTTCCCTTTTCCCAACATGTTTAGAAGACCTACATACCAGAGAAAAAACAAGACCTAGAGTTCAGGGTACTTAGAGTTTAGTTATCGGAATACGTGGTGTTGGTGGTGAGGAAAGATGCCGAGGGGGAGCCAATTTGGTAGTGTTTACTGAGAACATGGAAGACAGAGTAGTCAAGGTCAGGCAGCTTCCTTTGACCCGGGCAGCCAGGAATGTATAGTATTGTGAGAGGCAAAGATGGAAGGTGGCTTTTAGGTTTCCAGAACAGAATGAGCAGAGACTGGAAGGAAAGAAAGTGCAATAATTAAAGCAAGAGATGGTAAAATCTTCCACTTGGTGGGGCAGAGAGAACACAGAGGTACAAGAACACTGCAAATATAGGTGGCAGGGTTTGACAGCGGACTAACAGTAGGAGGGAAGTTGAGGATTTGAGGAGGCAGGGAGATCTCTAGCTCAGGTATCTAGGAGTGTTAGTACTAAAAAAAAACCACTCAGGTTCAGGAACCTAGGCAGATGTGCAGATTCTGATTTGGTCCAGTGACTTTCAGCAAGTCACTTGTTTAGGCCCTAGTTACCTCATCTGTCAAGTAGGAATAACTAATACTCCTTCCGCCACTGGTGATGAGTTAATGTCGGTAGAGTCTGACCTGGCACAGTACCTCACCGGATGGTGACTGAGTAGGCTTTTATCCTCGATTTATAGATGAGGGCCCCATAGCTTGGGTGGGCAGAGTTGCGTTCCGAAGTCCTTGCTCTTAACAGTGAGGGCTGCTGCGTGAGTTGAGCGCTAGACCCCTGCTTTCAGAGAGTCTCAGTCTTGGCCAGTCTCAGGCACCTTGCTGCTGTCCCCTCAGTCAGTGTCAGGCTTACCGTGGAGGTGGATGTACTAGGGGCAAGGGATGTCCCTTCTCTTCCCTCTGCGGCTGTTTATGGAGCACGTATTACATGTCTGGCATGTGTTGCATGTTCTGTGTACATTTCTAATGACTAACAGTGGGTTTTCATTTTTCCCTCTTTACTTTCTTCCTATAAAAATAGACCTTCAGTTTCCCAGAGTCCTTCTGGGCATACCAGAGGGAGTTGCGCTGTGTGCACCCTGTAGAATCTTCCTGAAAAAGTGTATTTCTTCGTGACTTGCTGCTACCTGAAGGCCACCCCAAAGAGGCCCTCTTCTGGAACCTACACCTCCATGTGTGTTCTTAGTTCCCTTTTCTCGTGTGTCCAGGTTGCGCTATTAAGTGGATAATACACTGCTAAGCCCAGACCATGGTGCTTGGGAAAACAACACAGAAGACTTGTGATTCGTACGCACTGTTAATCGTCAAGCTGACTGGCAGGATTTGTGGTGTGACAGCTCTTTCTCAGGGGTCGGGCACCAAGTGTCTGCCGCGATGGCAGAAGATCCCGGGTACAGTATCAGATCATGTTTCACCGGGAAAACAAGATTGATTTATTGTGCTACATGAGGGTGAAGTGGACCCAGCACCACTGTACCACATGCTTTTCCCCCCTTGTCTGCTAAGTATGCAAGTACAAACAGTTTTAACACAATTTTTTACCTAGAAAGGAGCCTGGGGCTGCATCCAAGTACATTTAACATATGAAAATTGAGCTGCTTTGAACTTGTATGTTTTTGATAACTGCTTGGTATGCTTCCTGGAGGATCACCTGTAGGCTTTTCTTTCCAAATCCTAATCCCTTTGATTGAGTGCCAGGACAGATAGCTCTCATTGAATAGCTCCAGTCTCATAATTCTTCCTTCATTCAGAGTTGAAAGGGAGCAGCTCCAGATTCAATGGGCAAATCCTCAGATTTAGCTAAAGCAATTCAAACACTTTAAAACTGAAATTGTTTTGTTCTAAAATAAGGTTCAGATGGCTACTGAATGTTTACACAAGCGAGTTGCTGCCAAGGACTCAGGAGGGGAGAGAAACCACACTTCCTCACCGACCCTGCGCTTTCCTCCCCGCTGCCCTAGAGACCAGGAAGGAGCAAAAGGACAACTTGAGAGAAGTTTCAGAGCAACCTCGCACGATCATTGTGAACATGGCCGTAAGACCGTGGCCGACTCTTCCTGTTCTCTCCCCTCCGTGTAACCAGCCCGCGCATTCCTGTCCTCTCCTCCCAACCCCCTTCAGAGGAAGGAAAACAACCATGTTCTTTTTATCTTTACAAATGTGCCTGGTGGGGATGAATCTAAACCAGTTCAAGATGCTTTGCTTTGATTTAAAACTGTAGAGGAGCGGAAGGTGCTGCAGTATTAGAAACCAAGTGCCACGTGGGCCTCTTTGCCATCCTTCGCTGAGCCAACGGCCTCTTGTTTAGTTCATTTTTTCTTTTTTTGATGGGGGAGGGAACGACCTGGATTTCTGCCGAGATCTCTGTTTCAGGTCTTTTCAGAGATCATGTTTACTAGGAGATGGTCCCTTTCTGCAGAACATCCTGTGTCTGTCCTATTTGGCTAGATAGCACCTCTGTTGGGAAAAGCCACCTACTTTCTCTTTGTGCCTGGTGCCCCATTTCAGAAGGAAGCTTGAAAAGCCATTTCCATGTTCTGTGTCAAATTGGGCCCTGCACTGCATATCAGGTGGTAGATGTTCCCTCTTGGGTGAACAACTCCTACCTTCCTCTGGGCCAGTGGATAAAGAGAATTGAAACTCATTATTAGGATGTTGGAGATCCGAGGGCCTCACTTCGGAGCAACTTGAAGGAAGACTAGATTTATTTTCCCCACCCTCTGCCACTAGCTTCTTACTTACAAAATGGGGCTAGTCATTGGTACCATGCCTTTGTAAAGAGCATAATGAATTGGTAAAATACATGGTTCTCTGTGCTCATGAAAGAGGTTCAAGACTAAAATCTACCCCATAAATGAAGACACAGGATGATTCCCAGGGATCCATCCAAATCTCATCGCAACACATTTTATAGACTCCTATTAGAATAAAAGTTTTATCTAGGTCTATATTAGGGCTGATTTGGTCCTGCTTAACTTGTGAATTTTGACCCATCGATGGTATAAGTTTATTAACAGCCTTGTTTATTACATCCTTTCCCCATTTCTCTTTTTCTGTTTCTATCCCCAGGAGGTTTTTAAAGATATAATAATCATTTATAATCTTAAAATGCTTTTAATAATACTTAGAAACAGTACTTGATTTTAATGGGTGCTGCTTAAACCATAGAAGGATTGTATCTATATTACTGTCAATTCTTACAACAATACTTTGGAATGAAAGTAGAAAGTTTATGACACATTTTATTATATTCTTAAATGTGAAGGAGGGTTCTAATTTAAAAATAAGTGGCTATACTTTTTAATTCTTATTTAGCCTCTGTAGCTGTTTTAATATCCCTTTTATGGTCGACTGGCTGATGTTTTAAAACAAGTTCTTCAGGGACTCTATGCCCATTAGTCCCTGGCAATAAAATCTGAACTTTACTAAAATAAAACATGATGCCATGGAGCAATTAAGAGGAGAACTTTCAGAGATGACTGTGAATATGAAATACCATGATTTATATTATTAATGGATATGGGGGAAAGCACCCCACCTCTTTTAAGATCAATTATATGTATTTGAGAGTTTTTATATTTTCAATTTATTTCTTTGTTTCTCTCAAGGCAACAGGGGATTCCATACCAGGCCCTTAAGATTTACCAGTCCTTCTTTTGGAACTTGCGATTTCTGAATATGAGCCTTTATTTTTTTATTTTATACGAAAAATGGGGTGATGTCACTTCAGAAAGCGTTTTTCCCCAAAGTAGTTTTGGAAACCAGAATCTGGTGAAGTGTTATTTAAAAGCGATAACATAGTCAAGCTGTGCTTTGTGCTTTATATAATTGTGGGATTTACAGGCTATATCCCTAACCTGTTCAGTTTTATGGAAGGACAAAGTACAGGGATTCATTTTATCATAGTTTCTCTAAAAACTTAGAAACACAGTTGACAGTTATTTCTCTAACATTATAATAAGTTCTTTGTCTTTATTAAGTTTCATTTGCAATAATTTAGGAGCACTGCAATTTAGTAGTTATTTAATTTGCAAATGGGATTGGCCTCCATAACCTCTAAAGGAAGGAACGACTTAGTGCTTTAAAACTTTCATTGACTCTCAATTGCCAGCGATGGGATAAAGTCGGATTTTAAAAAGCTTTCCAATGCCTTTCAGCCTCTTCTGTTTCCTCTACTAACTACCCCTTCCTGCCTCCTTCTCTCCTTAACAAATCTGCACCAGGACATTCATTGTACTCCCGAACTTCCCATGGAGTGTGCGTGCTCCTGAGACGCCTCGCCCCCCTCTTATTGTTTGCTCTCCATGAGTTTCCTCTGCACCTCGTCGTGTCCTCCCACACTGCCCGCTTCCTTCACCCCACTCGTATATTTCTTGTAAGAGACTTTTTTTTTTTTTTCCCAGTGTCCAGGTCTTTCTCACATATAATGTGTGGAAAAAGCCTTTAAGTTCTGTGCAACAGCCCGGTTGGGCTCTTTCTGCTGCAGTCCAGCAGACTGGCTCCCCTACCCCCCTTGCTGGTACTGGGATCGAACTCAGGATCTTGCACTTGCGAGGCAGGCACAGTGCCGCAGAGCCAAATCCCTGCCTGTGGCACTTCTCTGTTGCCGATGGCACTTTGTACACTCGTGCCCCTGCCTTGTGAAACCTCAGTATGTCTGTGTATGTTTGTCTTATCCACCTGTGAATCTCTTGAGGACAGAAGTTGTTTAAATTACCTTTGTCCCCCAAACTGCCTCAAGGGATATGCACAGTGACTATGAAATGAAGGCATGAACGAATGGTTTCTTACCTTTAAAGGTGCCAGGAAATGCCTGACATGAGAAGTTGAGTAAACAGAAGCTTTTTTTACTGTCTTCCAAGTCATCAGTCAGTCCACATGACACCGCTGAGGAAACCTCATGATAGGGCTGGTGAACATTATACTCAGACCTTCAGGAGCTGACCAGACACTTAGGTCTAGAAACTTGATCTTCAGTTTCACAGCCAGGTGCCTGGCAACCATGCCAGAGTTATTCTGGCAGACGCGCGTTGTTACCTACCCAGCAGCCAGTCCCTCTCCTCACCCTGCCTTCTTCACTTGTGCTAACAGAATCTGATTTTTGTTCAGCTGGTCAGCTCCTTGATTTCAGGGGTTACGGGCCCTTCTCCCAGCCTAGGTGGGAGATCATGGTTGGGGGTAAGCTCTGCGTAGTGTTTTCATTTTCCTTTTCTAGATGTTTACTTCCGCAGCTTCCTTGCAAGTGTATGTACATAGGGGATGGGGCGGGTTGGTGGGGTGATTGACACCTCCTGACCTGCCAGACACAATGCAGAGCCTGCTAGGGAGCTTCTGGGAAGGATTTTTCTTCTGGTAAAAGGCTGAGCTTCATGTTGTTAAAAAGAGCCTTGTTCTCTGCCCTTTTGGTGGTCCCTGCTTTTGCACATAGCGAGAGAGGTGGATGCTGGAGTTTAGCGGCCAACTTTCACCCAGGAGATGACAAGTAGGAGGACAAAAGGCTGTTACAGTTATGTCAGTAGAACAGGACAGAAAGAATCTGGGACCATGGTGACCAACCTTGAAAACTTCCACCGCCAGACTTCTTGTTAAATAAATAATAAGTGTCCTGATGGTTTGAGCTTTTGATAGTTGGTTTTCTGCTGCTGGAAATAGAGCACATCCTAACAGAGTCAGTTGCTTTTAGAGGGAAAAATAAAAATGCAGACGGCATCCTAAGAGGAAAAGTAGCAAGTGGTTAAAATATATGAAAGGCATCACAACATAAAATGTGAGAAATGTAGCGCCTGACCTCTGTTCTTCTAAGTACAGGGAAGACCCACTGCCTCACCCTGAGACGTTGATCGTTCAAGGCACATCGCATTTTTATCTCTGATAGTTTTTGGCACTTCAGGATTCTGAGATACAGAAATGAAAAATGGTTTTTGTCCCTAAAGAATGTGGAATCTAGTAAGGTAGATGGTGAGTGAAGAGGCATTTGACTAAGAGTATAAGGGCTGCCATCTTTTGATAAGGTATATGGAGGTACTATAAAAATTCAAATGAGGAGACAGTGAACTCCTATGTAGGTGGAAGAAAAAGAAGAATCCGGGGAAGTTCCCTGGGATGAAGAGAAGAGGCAACAAAGGCAGAGGGAATATGTTCTAAGTGCAAGAGGTATTTTTAAAAAAGAAGAAAGAAGAGGAGGAGGAGGAAGAAGAAGAAGAAAAAAAAGAGGAGGAAGAAGAGGAGGAGGAGGAAGAAGAAAAGAACAAGGAGAAGGAGAAAGAAGAAGGAAGAAGAAAGATTCAGAAATTGTAAATCATAAGATTTTACATATTTAATTTGGATCATTTCTATTAAGATTTGGCAAAGCTTATGGTAGCTGCAAATATGCCTATTGTTTTCTCCTGTGTTTTTGTTATTTTAAAAATGTTTTATAAGTTTTGAATGAATAAATGAAAGGTGAGAAATGAGAAGCAAAGAATATAAAGCACTATTTTCCAAAGTGTATTCCTCAGAGACATAGGTCCATGAGGTATTAAATGATTTAAGAGAGAATTTATTTCCATGGTCAAGTGATAACATTGGGTTAAATAAAATTCCTAGAGTCCTCAGTGCTCTCATGTTGAATGGTACTGCCTAGGAGAAATGTAGCAAGCTGGCTCTTGGAGCCATTTCCAAAAATTTGTTTCTGTCTCTGTCTGTCTGTATCTGTCTGTCTGTCTAGCACACGCTTATAATCTTTGTTAAGCACTGAAGCCTCAGGCAGGTTTGAGTAGAATACTTCTTCAGAGTCAGGACTGTGCAAGGAAGTGTAGTTACAGGGAGCAACAGACCAAAACAGGAGCAAAGGGAGACATTATTTGCAGAACCTAATGCATAAATCCCCTTAACAATAGACCAGAACATGGGCAAAGGCAGACATTTTATAAGATGAAAGCATCAAGAGCATGTTGATATGGCAAGAATGAAAACAGTACAGAGGCAAAACAAATACTCCTGTGTTGAAGAGGGGCAGGGGAGGATGGTTAATAAGCTACACATGAAGGTGTATGAGGTTACAAAAGGGATGAAGTATGAAAGGATTGCTAGTGGCCCTGTTCAAAATGTGAAGCATTTTGGTTTCTGTGTTCTGGGAGAAGGCAAGGCTCTAGATCAGCGACTTAATCTATATACCAGGAATCTGTTTACTGACCCGTGCTGTTTGTTAGTACTCTTCCCTTTAGAAGAGATAGAGATCCCACCTTAAATTAACTTAGTTAAGAAAAGTTCATTGATTAGTATTAATTAAAAGTGCACAGCTAACTAGCTTAAGGAATAGCTTTATCCAGCTAATCACTGTATTACCAGGACCTGTCTCTGCTCTTAGACTCCTCATTAGTTTCATTCTTATATTCCGCACGATTGCAGAAGCTGTCACTCTTCTGTGCTGCTTGCAAGTTACTTGTAGCTCCGTTTTCACACCTACTATTTGTATCACGAGTCCCAGATAAGAGTCCCAGTTTCATACCACCGTGTCTCCCTAGTCTGATTGAATTATTTGACCATCCCTGGTGCAGTTCGAACTGGTGCAGTTCGTATGACTGAGAGATAGGGCATGTGCTCATTGGTTTAAATCAGTTAGTTTCCATGCACACGTGCTCCTTCCTCTGAGTTGTGGAAATTCCCAAAGGAAAACAGCAAGTACTCGATCTGAAGACTAATGTATGAAAGAACACCTCTCCCCAAAGAACTCAGAGCCTTCAGATTTTCCTCAGCATGATTTGAAGTTCCAAATGTTGGGATGTTTAGGATCCCGTATCTGACAGTATGAATCAGATCCTTCCATTCGGAGCACCAGAGTGGGTCAAGGGTGTTGACAGCCACCATGCGGAATGCAGGTGCTCACAGAAGAAGTCACGCAGTAAATCCTCTTTGGAAATAAGCAAAAAACAGCCTTGGAAAACCCAGCTTCTACCCAGGGCCAGGACCTGCCAGCCACAGGCAGGAGTCATTAGCAGGATTTATACATGCCCGTATCTAGCGTCAAGTCAAAGGGAGATCCACAAAGGGGATTTCTGTCTTCCGGAAACCCTGCAGAGGACTGCGGAAGACTTTCTGGGTAAAGTTTCAGAGAACCTAATGCATAAATCCCCTTAACAAACACTGGGATTTGGGTTTGTAACTCATCCCTCTCAGCTGAGGGCCTTAGGATACAAGCTACCACAGGGCCAAGGCCGCCAAGCCAAGGGGTAAAAAGAGAAAGAGTTTAGGGTGAAAACTACATACAAGAGTGGGTTTTTCATAGCTCGGCATTGTCTGCATTTTTGCCTGCTAGTCCCTCAACTGTGAAAGATCCCATGAAAGCAGCTGGTCGCTAACTGGCAGGCCTTATCTTCTCTTTTCCATTTATAACTCCATGGAACTTCCTTTTGCCTCTAATACAGATTGTGCCTTAATTGTCCAGAATTCTCCATGCTTCGTAGCAAATTAAAATGGAAAAGTCTCTATTCTATCCATAATACATTGCTGAAGATCTCGTAAATTTGCTTTTTTCTACCTCTCAGGGAAATTTAAAAAATCAATATACCTGGTCTTTTTCCTTTTCTGGATTAACAGAGATTCTTTTTAATCAGTACCTCTGGCTTTGAGAAATGTAGCCAGGGTTTATATCCAGACAATGTGCTATGGTCTCTCTTTACCTACTCACTGCAGGAGATATAAAGTCAGGAAAATGCTGAGTCCGGGGGTAGAAGATCCAGCACGCCGATGGCTGAATAAGAAATCAGGAATGATCTTGTCTCATGATAAATGTTTGTGTTCTGTTAGTGCTGTGGCTGTAGATTTGGCCACTACTCAAACTCTACAGCTGGCTTTTTATAAGTTTTTTTTTTCTTCTTCCTCCTGTTTGATTGCAAACTTATTTTGACTGAGGATTTACTTGTCACCTCATGTTGACATTTCAAGTTATTGCATTAAGAAAAACATAGGAGAAAGCAAACAGGCAAGTATATTCCAACAGGTCAGCAGGCAAAGGACTCCTACTCAAATTTCAAAGGAAGGGGGTTAGGGTAGAGAATGGAGAACAGCTATATTTATAAGGGAAAAATCCTCTTGGTGTTTTAGGCCTAAGTCAGATCGTGAATTGTGGATATTTTTCTCAGCTACTGGTAATTCCTAGGATGGCTGAGGAGGAGAAATTCTGGACCATCTGAAGCTACCGTGTAATTCTGTGGAATCATGCTAACATTCTGATTTCTCTGATTATAAGTGACTGCAACAACAAAGAGAATATCTCTGCTTTAAGACTGTTGCCACAGTGTCTGTAAGGGCCAGGTTTGCTTTGGTCTGTAAATTCCCCAAAGGCAAGCTGAGCCTATGTAAATTAAACAAGTAGAGCCAGTGACAAGCAGCTCTGTGGTTTTATTTGACTTTCCAAAACACATGTCCATCAGCATGTCTTAGACAACACAATATGATTAAAGTACAGCAATGATCAGCCATATATTGCCTTTTAATTGGTATAATGTGTGATGAATGGTAGAGCTGGAACCACTAGGTCTACTTTTACCTTTGAGCTGTTTCTTTGATTCATCAGGATTCCGAACAACACAAAACAGGAGTCAAGAAGTCTGTACTCTGAGCTGGGCTCTGCCACTCATCTGCGTGTGACCTTGGATAAATCACTCTGTTTCTTTGAACCTGTTTCCACAGCTATAAAATAAGAGATTAAGAGGTCTGGGCATGTAGCTCAGTCCTTGGAAAGCACAAGGACCTGAGTTCAATGCTCGATACTGCAAATAAAGTGAGGAGTCGGAGGGGGCGGGGTGGGGTATTTAAGTTAGATAAGATCTGTAGAGCCATCCACTTTGGAGTTTGACCATTCCAGAGTCTTTTCTAGTTTCTTGAATGCATTTTTATCAAATTGTAAGCAAGATGTGTCCTAGTTTATCTCAATGTCTTTGTTTTCTTTTGGCAGTTTCCTAGCAAAAGATCTCCACTTCCCTTGCCACCTCATTATCCTTGAGAATTCCAGTCACTCAGATCTTTGGAGCTCGTAATAGGCAGTCGGGTTTTATAATTATTTTGAAAGCATTGATAACTCAAAAAAATTTAAGCACTGTCTTAAAAACTTTTGGCAACAAAAAGACAGGTATTAACAAGTGTTGATCACAAGGGAGAGAATTGGAATTCTTATGCATGGCTGGTGAGGCTGTAAAGTAGTACGCTTTGAAATACAGTCTGGAGGTCCTTCAAAGGCTAAGGGGGTGTAGGGGAAAGCAAAGAAGGGAAAGGAAAAATACGGTAAAAAGGAAAAAGGAAAAATGGGGAAAAATAAGACTCAAGAGATGCCATGTACAGGTACAAATCCTCAATGAGGAATGTAATCATAATGTAGTTCTAAAATGTACCAATAAACTCAATAAAAAAAGAAAAGAATTACCATATAACTTAGAAGTTTCACTCCTAGTTACTTGAGAGAAATGGAAACCTGTGTTTACACAAAATTTATACACAGATTTTTAGAACAGCATTCTTCATACTAGCCAAAGAGCAGAGCCACACTAAATGTCCATTTAGTGATGAATGGTTAACCTGAATGTGCTATATTCTAGGCATGGAAATGTGCTATATTCCAGTGCCTATAATCCTAGCACTCTAGGAAGCTGAGACAGGAAGATCTCAAGCTCAAGCCTCTCCTGAGTGACTTAGTGTGACCCTGTCTCAAAATAAAGTAAATAGAGAGGCTCGGGGATATAACTCACTGCGGAGGCCCTGGGTTCAGTTCCTAGTACTGGAGGGAAATACAATACACATATGGCAGTTGGCATTAAAATAATGAGATACTGGAACATGCTGCAACATGGATGAATTTTAATACCATGGAGATAAGAGCCACAAAATACTTCATGTTTTGATTCCATTATGAAATGTCCAGAAACTGAGCATAGTAGCACATACCTGTAATCTTATAGTGAGACCTGTCTCAAACAACAACAACAAAAAAAACAGAAAGAAACAACAGCAATAGCAAAAACAAAACAAAAACCAAACCAACCAACCAACCAAACAAACAAAAAACCCCAAAGAAACAACAGAAATATCCAGAGGAGCAGAAAAGCCAAATGTACAGAGACAAAGTGGTTATTGGGCTGGAATGAGTAGGGAGGAATATACTTAAAAACACTGAGGTGTGGTCTTGAAATGAGTGAATCATATGGCAGGTAGGTTATACTTAGTTTTTAAACAACAGTAATACAGTTTTACAAAAAAATCTATCTCAGGGCATGCTGTTACCATGCTTAAGACCCCTGCCGCTACAGAAGCAAAACCGGTCTTCTTACCAGCGTCCATCCTGCTGCCACTGTGCACTCGACCCAGAGCATCCTGTCACCCTGGTGCTGTTCCTGTGCCTATGCACTTGGCTGTTCTCCTGGCCTGAAATGCTCTGCTCCTCTCACCTTGGGTTTTTTCATTATCCAGATATCACCTCCTGGGAGAGGCCTTTCCTGCCCACCCTCAGTAGTTACCCGCCTCCTCTGCACCGGTGGACAGTCCTGCCGTCCTGCTCCTTTTCCTTCAAGCACTCAGCTGGCCCAAAAGGACCTATTTGTTTCCTTGCTGATTTGTCCTGCACCTACTCCGACCTGAGTTCTGTCTAAGAATAAGGACCATGGCTTTCTTGTCCTCTGTTACAGCTCCAGGGCCCAGTGCACTCCCTGCCTTTGCTGGCCAGCCCAGAGCCACGAGAGCAGCACCCTTACTGGGGATCGCTGTGAGCCTTCTACTAGCCAGACCTCAGTCCCTGTCTGATACATTCTAGGTGTAGGGAACACTGAGGTGTATCACTCTTTGTTTGTTTTTGTTTTTGTTTTTGTTTTTTTTGAGACAGGGTCTCGCTTTGTAGTTCAGGCTGGCTCTGAGTTCACTATTTAGCCTAGGCAAGCTTCGAACTCAGCAAACCTCCTGTCTCTGCCTCCTGAGTGCTGGGATTACAGGCCTGAGCCACCACGCCCGGCACTGTGGTATGTCGTATTCATTGCTGTGGACGGAGTCACCACGCCCAGCATTGTATGTGGTTACCGGGGATAGAACTCAGGA
>PVIC010002952.1:0-35000 GCA_004025085.1 Thryonomys swinderianus
CCCGCCTTTTCTTCTTCTGTGTGGTAGGCCAGAAGGTCATGTTCACAAGTTTATAGTAGCAGAAAACAAAATAGTCTAAACGCTTGTTTGTTTCCCAGACTGGAACCTATCCTTAATGCAGAGCAAAGGGCTGCTTGGTAATATACGTGCAATGACTCAGATTCATCTACTTTTGATTTTCCATCCCCATCATTAAATCTAGTCCTATGTATTCAGTTTCCTCTGAGTTCTTTGAGAAATGCATGTTGCATAAAATAGGCAATTTTTAATGAACAATTTAATGTAAATGGGTTTTGAATTTAAATTAATATTAATGAAGTCTTGAGTGAATTTATTTTGCATACGTAAAGACTTGTAAGTCTTTCACCCATGTGCTTTCTCCTTTATGTAGTAACATTGGTTGGGTGGATTAACCAGCACCTTTTAAAGATTTACACTTAAAAAAATTAAATTGACTTTATATGTCAACTAGAGCCAACATATTTTTATGCCAGAGTGATACTTCATTTTAAGAAAATAAACCTCATTTCCTACTAAACCTCTCAGTTTCCATTGCCTTGAAAGCTGCTGCTGGTTTGGCATTGCTGCTGAAGAAAATACGTACCAACAATAGTTACTACAATCAAGATGTTTTCTTTCTTTGGCTTCCCTCTAATGCATTATGTATCCCGGAGTGATGGGAAGTTCTGTAATTAATTCTGTTAGATGTAATTGCTATAATCACTTTGATGTTACACATAATAAAGGTAATATGGTAAGCACATAAAAAATATAAACACCTTATTGTAACGCGACTGCTAAAATTCCTTCTCGTCAAGTCTGGTTTATAGACAAGTGTTTCTGACTATTTTTGGTCATAGGTGACAATTTTTTCTGAGCTGGGTTCATTGATATTCCAGAGGAGAGGCATGTATTGGAAAGGATGGGCCTTGGCTTGGAGGGATCTCCAAGCTGGTTGCCTAGGAATCTTAATGCCTGTTTCCTTAAAGATGTAGCTAATTAAGAAAAGGTTTTTTTTTTTTTGTCTTCTGTGGACAAGAGAGGTAAACACTTCAGAAGTGGCCGTGGCACGAGGGGAGAGTGTGGCATCGGAGGGCGTGAGGAGCTAGGAGGATGAGAGCAGGACGCTCAGCTCACGGGAGGTGCCGTTCTGTGGGTTTTCTCATGGCATGGGATTATGGGAAGTGCCCTCTGCGCGTGTGTGTATGTGTGTGTGTGTGTGTGTGCGTGCATGTGCGCGCGCTTACGCACATTAGAGCAGGCAGGCATGAGAGCATGTACTTATGGGTAAGAAAAGACTATCTTCAGTAATAAGTATAATAAGGGAAATAAAATACAGACTATTTGTTTCACTGTTATAATTCTACACATTTCATGGGAAGAACAGGATGGTGCCTAACTGTCGCGTGAAGCGCCAGGGCATTGGCTGATGTGGCCCAGTGTACTTACTGAACCCTGAATGATTTCGAGCCTCCGCCTCACACCCGTATCCCCAGCAGATCCAGAGCCCCATAGAACCCCGGAGAAATTCACCTGAGACCCCAGGACCAGGATGCTCTTGGGGTGTCTCTCAACACACGTGAATCATGCTTTCCCATCCAGCCTGCGAGAAGTGGGAATGTGATGGCGCGGGGCCCTCTTGGTGGTCTGAACCTGCTTGACCTGTGGATGCGTTGGCCGCTCACACTGCTACGTTCTGTCTGGATGTCGTACCAGAGGCCACGGTGCCTCATGACCCAGTGCTGGCCTGACAAGTTTTATGTGTGTGTGTGTGTGTGTGTGTGTGTGTGTGTGTGCTTGTGTGTGTGTTTGCTATGTTTTTAAGTGATCATACACAGAAGTAAAATAGAGTGTGTGTGTGTGTGTGTGTGTGTGTGTGAGCCAAGGGAGTGCTTGAGCATTCCTGGAGGAAGGGAAAGGTGTGTCACAGAGGGGCAGCGCTCCCTGGCCCGTGTCCAGGGCCGTGAAGCCGGTCTTGTTGCTGGCCTTGGGACTGAGTGCAGACCTGGCCAGAGGAAGCTGGGTCTCCCTCCTGGCCTTGCGCACGCCTGGTATCCTGGCTGCCAGGTGGGCTGGGTCCGGAGGGGGCGCCCGGTCTGGGCCCCCGCCTGGGCTACAGACCGCGGCCCCCAGTCCTCCCACTGTGTGTCCCAAGCTGGTTTTGATGGGGAGGATGATAAAAGGTCTGCGAACTCCATGGGCCCCTGTAATCGGGGCCAGTGCTGACATCCTTCTCAAGTTTGACAGCTTCTTCCTTTTCTCTTCTCACCGCCAAGCCTTTCCCAACCGAATTTCCCCGCCTCCCTCTCCCCTCCCACCCTGCCTGCCGCCCACCCCTTCCCTCCCTCTCCTTCTTTCTGTGTGTGTCTCTCTTGTTTCATGTTCTTGATCAGTCTCAGATGCCGGGAATTATTTTTTTTCGGGCGGGAGGGGGAGTGTTGCTTTAGGTTTGTGGGTTGGGCAGGTGTGAGAGGAAGTCTGTGTTTTTTTTCTCTCTCTTTTCTTTTCTTTTCTTTCTTTCATTTTTTTTTGTACTGTAGGCCTGTTGCTAATTAATGTTCCTCCATAAGATTCTGTCGGAGTTGAGTAATGTTTTTGATCTTTATGCCTGATAACTGCATACTTAATGAGATTTCAAAGCTGTGAGTGCAGCTCCCTACAATTATTGACAGATGCCTTTTCTTTGCCATTGGGTTCAGCTTCATAAATCCTCTCGCCGTAATGAGGTTCAGTAGTGCCACCCTGGCAGTGAGCTAATGAAAGGGGGGAGGGCGAAGCCGCTCATGGCTGTCTGACACATTTTTTCCCTTTAAAATTTACTATGCAGATGTCAAGCTGCGGGACGATTACTTCAAACATGCTAATTTTTATCTTGCTTTTGTGTCAGCCCTTTGCCATTAAAAAATAAATAAATAAAAGGACAAACCTTACCGCACTTCATTTCTTTCCTTCTTTCTTTTTTTCCTTTTTTAAGTCACACTTTTAATAACCCCTGGTGTGTGACTGCTGGGGACGTTGACATGCGTGTGGCCTTTTGCAGGTATCCAGTGGCAGGATCATTTTAGGTTTCTTTCTTTCTTTTTTTTTTTTTTTTTTTTGCCATCGGAAGTGCGGGGGGGGGGGCGGAGGATAAAGTGCGATATCCCTAGGCCTCCCAGCAGCCTGCCCTAACTGTGCACTTGAAACGTGGGAGAATTCATTTCAGAGCGCGGAAACTAAATCCTGGTGGAGAAGAGCTACACCATGCCAAACAGTCGATTTCCTTTTCAGCGGAGCCATACATCACTGACCCACCCTTCCCTCCTGACAGAATGACATGTGTCATTTATCATATGGGCCCCAGCCAGACAACAGGGAGGGGAGGGAAGCCCAGTTCCGAAGAGGATGCTGTCTCCTCCTTTCCCTACAGTGCAGTGTGGCTTGCAGAGAGAGAGAGAGAGAGAGAGAGAGAGAGAGAGAGAGAGAGAGAGAGAGAGAGAGAGAGAGAGAGAGAGAGGGAGAGAGAGAGAGAGAGAGGGACAGGGAGGGAGGGAGGGAGGGAGGGAGGGAGGAGAGAGGAGAGGCATCCGTGGAATCGCTGTCGGGCGTGTGGTGTGGCGGGCATGAGATTGGCAGAAGCGCTGAGGAGGTTATGTTCTTCCGTATTATCTGCTCAGCCACACTGTTCAGCCTCTGATGCTCCCCGTGGCCCCCTCCTTCCTCTTTTCCTTTTCTCTCCCCTCCTTTTTCCCCGCTTTCGTCAAGGGAGGGGTTACCCAAAGGTTGACAGGTATCATTCAAGCCAGCCCAGCTTGTGAGGTGCGGTATAAATGAATCTCAGGGCTCTTGGCTTCACATGATTCAAACGTGCGTTATTGAAGATGGATGTTCCTTAAAAAAAGATTGATGGTGGATGCCGGGCTTCGGGTGCCATTTATCATTTTGAATATTATTTAGACTTGCCGTGTAAACCTGTAACTTGAGAGTTGGACCAGCCAGGGCAGGGTAGGGCGTGTGTGTATGTGTGTGCGTGTGTACGTGTGCACGCACACACGTCGCCATTGATTGGCCTTGGGTTCTCATTGCTGCTGACCATTTATAATAGAGAACACACACATACCCCTCCAAAAATAAATAAAAAAAAAAGCGGGGAGAGGTTTTAATTTTGAATAATTTCCAAGGACACAGGGAAAAATGAAGTGTCTGTGATTTACGCTAAAGCTAACAGGCAACTTTTTCTCTCTCTCCCTCTCTTCCCCCGTAGAGGCAGTCACGTACGAAACATTAAAATATAAACAGAGCTCGAGTTGCTGAAGCCAGAACCCTTGTCTGATTTTTTAAACTCTGTGTCATGCTTTAAAAAAAAAAAAAAATCTATCCGAAAAGCTTAGCACAGTATAACTTAAAAAAAAAAAAATACTGGTTGGCTGGGTTAGTAGTGTGAGAATGAAGAAACGGAGACTTCCACGTCTCAGGAATATTTCAGATAAAAAATGATCCTTTGCGGCTCCCTGCCCCTGCTCCCAGCCGCCTCTTCCCCTTTGTGTCTGCCCTCCGTTCTCTGCAGCTGGGCCCCCACTGACCCCCGCCAGGACTGATGTGGACAGCTGTTTCCAGGCCCTGCCGGTTAATCACTTCTGGTTCTTTTGCACCCTTGAGCTGTGTGCACCGGGGACACCCCCACCTACTGGATGTGTTCAGGGACGCAGGCTGGCTTGGGCTGGAGCCCCCAGCCGCCTGGAGGGAGGCTTTGGCAGTACTTCTTCAGAGAGGCCTTGCTGCCCGGCTCCCAGTGGAAATAGGAAAACAGAAACTCTGCTGGCCTTCCTGTTCCTTCTCCACCAGGAGGGCCCTGATAGTGCAAATTCAATTGTCAGAGATTCTATTAAATATGGGACTTTATTTGGATTTGCTAATTAAATTTAAGAGTTCTTGTACGTCGTATAGTGTGGACATTAATTTAAAAAAATGATGGCATAGAAAGTTAGATCGAGATAGTTTTTTATCTCAAGACATGAGAATCTGGAATCTGTGGAAGGGCTGAGTGTTTGTATCTTAAGGCTACTGCGACCAACTTTTCCATGCATCTAGAAACCCTGTGTCAGCATAAATGAGAAAGAATGGAAACGCGGCTTATTCACTCCCTAACTGTAGGCAACTTTGTGTGTACTTGTTTTGAACTCACTCTTAGCATTCTGATCCATGGCCTCGCACCAGTGTGACTTAGAACTCACTTTTGGGGCTGCCCAGTTGTGGCCAGAGACCAGGTAGGATCAGACTGACTTCCTTTGTCAGTGTCCGGAATCGTACCCAACCAAGAAAAGATGATATTGTCCCTTGCTCAGACTTCGTGGGAGAAAGGGAAACTTTGATCATCTGCCCTTGTACTTGGGCAGTGTTGGACGTAATTGGAGTACAAGTGCCAATTTGCAGGAACAATTGTAAACACCTTTGATACAAATGGCATCTTCCCATTTTTACTGATTAGAAAAACTTTACTATGAATAGGTGCAAAGTCCATTTCAGGTATAATTGGTAAGGAACTGAGTGCACTCATGGGAAGAAACCTTGTTTTGTTTTCTGTTCGCTTTTCTTCTTATCCCCTTTTCTCAGTTTTATGGCTGGAGACATGATTTATTGCAGCCATCCATCTTGGGGGCTCATCCATCACACCCGGGTTGCTAGGAGATTGTGGCAGCAGCTGTTTGCTCTGAATCAGACAGAAAAGTTGTCAATCATCAAAGGCAGGTGAATAGCATTAGAAACACGCTATTGTCAGACGGAATAATTAATCAAAGAGAGAAAAGATAATTAAAAAGATATGACCCTTGCAAGTACTTGCTCTGGGTTGCCTGGAAGAAAAAAAAAAAGAAAGAAAGAAAGAAAAAGAAAAACTGCCTGGTCTTTTCTAGACACTTAAGCAGCTGAGGGCTGATAAAATATGTACTCTGCAGCGCATAGTTTTTAATTAATTGAAAAAGGTTCAACATTAAAAGACGATGCTGGAGAAAAGTCCGATTATGAGCAGAAGTGATATTTATTGTTTGCATGAAGGACTTGACACAGAGTCTAACTTTCTGTGACAAATCTCTGGCTTCCCTGGTTGGTGAGGTGGTGCGGGCTGGGGTCTTCAGGTAGCCACTGGAGACCCTCGTCCATTCTTCCCACTCCCTGGCCACTGTGTTCAGCTATTCAGGAGAATCTTGGCTGCCAAAGACCTGGAGCAGAACTCTGCTAACCAGGATCAGATGTCCTCCTGCAGTTTGGGTGGGTTTGAAATAATGGAGTTTCTTAGATCATGCAATTCTTTTAAAACATGAAGGTGGGAGACTTGAAAGACGTAACGTTGAAGTCCCTTGTCATCCGCTTCACACTTACCTGGAATGTGTTTTCGATTCCAAAAGAAAATTTAGAATCAGTTTTGGTGTGGTCCCAGAAAGACCCGTGGAGAGTCACACCCAAAGGGTGACAACCTAACGTCACATTCTGAGAAGCCCTCAAATGGAATCGAGAGATCATTTTGGGTGCTCTGAACAGGCTCAAAAATATATTCATAGACTGGGAAGTTCATTCTTGCTCTTTCTGAAGCTAAAATATTCCAGAGGAATTGGAAAATGTATTAAAGACGAGATAGAAAGTGGCATATCTCGAGTTGCTTTTCAGTGAAATATGCTGCAAACCCTGAAACAGATCTACTCTTTTATTTTTGGATACTATGCTTGATTTTCACACCATTCTCCTCCCAAAGAATAGCAGGACTTCTAAAATTAGCAAGGGGGGAAAAAAAGCCTTGAATATTAGAATTCGTGAGAAAGAGGAAAGTGACACTTTTTTAAAAAGTCGGGACACTGTTTCCAGGGTGCACCCAGCCTGACGGAGCACTAGCATCTCCATGCCAAACTCTCTACCCATTGCCAGCGCTAGGGATTTGTTGTCAAGAATGTCAAGGGAGTCTCCTGTGGCCACGTCTCTGGATGGGACATCTGCCTTCTCCTGTGGTGTCCTTGGAGTCCGCTGTGGGTAACACGTAGCCTTTTGACAAGAGAGGAACAGACTCAAGATAAGCAAAGGCACCTGTGTGGCCTAGTGGGCCCCTCCTGGAGATTCCCATGTAAGAGAGTGGATGCGATGTCCCGGGTCAGAACTCCAGCTCCAGAGAATGGAGTGACTTGGTTAAGTGACTGAAGTCATTAGCCACAATCCCTTTGTCGGTCTTCTGAGAGCTCAGCTCACACCAGCAGGTGACTGCATATCTGTGTTTTCTGGCCACCCACCTCTCAGTCATCCTGTAATTTTAGTGTGTTCTAGGTCAGATAGTGCCTGTTCTTGATTTACCATCGCCTGTGCTGTGGGCCCTCCAGAGATCCCAGTGGACGCTAGGCCCAGGCCCCAGGGCTAGCATGAGATTGCCCGGGCAGGTGAGGGGGCCTCCTGTCCCCTGTGAGACCTGGCTGTTTGGAAGTGGACCGTGGGGACAGTTCATCTCAGCCCTGGAAGAGAAATTCTTGCAGTTGTCATCTCCCTTTTCCTAATAACTGCTGACAAAGCACGTCGCCTAATGTCAGCCAAAGCAATTCCAAAATGTGGCAGTTGATCAGGGAAGGGCAGGGGAAGAAAGTTCTCTCTGATGCTTTTATGGTAGATTTATGAATTCACGTATAAAGCATGTCAACCTTTAATGATGGCGAAATCAGATTGAAATTTGCTTCCTCCTAAAATAGAAAAACAAAATAAAAGGGGGAGTTGGGGGGGGGTGCTTCAAGTTCTGTGAAGTTCATGCAGGTTATTTTACCTTGCAGCCCTGTTGGGATCTCATACTCCTTGTTCGCCCAAATAACTCCTGGCAGTTGTTTAAATGACCCAGTCAATAAAGGGAGGACAAAAAAAAAAAAAAAAGGCAGAGGAAGAGAGAGACGGAGGGGCAGTTTTGTCCTTCTTTGGAAGAGCACTGGCTTCCGTGTGTGTGTGTGTGTGTGTGTGTGTGTGTGTGTGTGTGTGTTTGTTTTTGTTTGATGTGGGCTTTTTTTTGGTCATTGTTATTGTTGTTTTAATAGTACTAGATTTTGAACCCAGGGGCTTCACCCTGAGCTTCAGCCCTTTGTGAATGTTTTATTTTGAAGGAGGGTTTTGCTGAGTTGCTCAGGCTGTGCTTGAACAGGGCGCCAGGATGGCAGGTATGTGATGTGCCCACCTGGTTGAGTGTACATTTTGGGCCGGGTTCCACCTTATGGTGGAGATTGAACGGCATGAGGGGGTCTCGCGTCTCCCAAGGGGACACAGCAGGACACAGCCACCTCATTCAAAGCCCTATGTTCTAGTGAGAAAAACCCCAGACCTCTCTGACCCACCGTGCTGACTTGCTGTTTGAGTGTGTCATCTCAGTGGCGTGCATTTCCCTCTCCAGTGGCCTCTCCCAGCCTTAGGAGGTTACCTAGAAGTCATTTTGGACTTTCCTACCTCAGCTGCCACAGATTCAAAGCCTGCTTGGCCCCCACTGCGCTGGCTCCGCCCAACACCTCAGGATTCCAGAGAAAGGAAGCAGGAATTAACCAGTGTGGCTCCCTGTGGGGGAGACATTCTGAAACACTTAAAAGACCTGGCAGGCCGGAGACACAGGGATTATTACTCATCTGCCCAAGGAAGAGTGTGGGGGCCAAGGATTCACATTCGCAGGGGAGAAGATGGGGTCGCCAATGGCTCTCACAGGACGAAGTGCTCTCCTCTTGCAACATTCCACTTCCTGCCTTTGTGTTTGCTCTGGGCCTGTAGTAAAATGGCTCTTTCATATATATTAGTTAGGGAATACTATGTCGGCGTAATATGTGAGGCTGTAGTGGTGTTATTTTCTCTTGCTTTTCTGTATAAAATAGTAAAGGCAGAAAGGAGGCTGCTACGTGACCGAGGTTCCTACTGAGATGGTTAGGTGAATAAGTAATAGAACAAATGTGTAGCTTGCTGGGCTAAGGAAAATAAATACAACAGTAGCGTGTTTTTGGTTCTGAGATCCCAGCCACACAGACTGGCTCACTTTGGGTCCTGGAACTGCAGGACTCTGATGAAATGTGGGCAGGGAGGGAGAAAGGTATTATTTGGAAACACATGTACTCGTTCTTGTGAAAGAAGTGAAGTATTTAACATTTCTCTGAGGAAAACATCTTTCATTACTTGATGTGTTCTCTGGTAATGATTTTTCAGTTCAACAAACAAGTCCTTATTAGCGTTCGTGCAAGAACCTGGTGGGGGTAGGTGGCAGGGCCATTTTTAATGGGAACTCACTGGCCAAGGTGAAGGGGGTCCAGCTGGTCCAGGTGGTTACTCTGTGATGGCTCACTTGGCCTGGCTGGGTACTCTGGGACATAGGCCCTCCTGTTTGAGTCCTCTTGAGTCTGGTCCGGACAGCCTGCAGGCCCCAGGTGGGGAGGGGAGCAGCCTGCTGGGCTTGTTTGTTTGTTTGTTTTTTGTCGCAAACAGAATGTTCAGTGGTACTTGTTTGGCGGTTTGAAATGGATTTGCCGGGGAACCAGCTTGAGCTGCAGGCCAAGAGTTCAGGTGAGGATTTGCTAGTTAAATGGATTCTTTTGCTTGAAGGTGACATGGGGTTGGAGTATATGATCAATCTCATGTTTTGGTGCCTGGTCTACCTACTGTAAGTTAACTTGCTATGAAAGGAGAGCCTAGGCACAGAGCCACATAGGCATGTGCATGCAGGGCTCGTGGGCCACCCGGACCCAGTGGTTGGATCTTCTTGGTTCGGGTTGTGTCGGAGAAGGCAGCTGTACTGCTCTCGACTCTCTGGGACAGAGCGGGAGGGAGTGGGTGCCACCTACTGTGTCACAGCTGTCTGGTCACTTACACTTACTGTGGCCCCAGTTTCTGGGACTGTTCAACGTGTGGCTTTCCTCCCTCAATTATTGGGCTTGTTGTTTCTCCTGTTATCAAGAACGTTAGTCAATGTGATTACAATCCTGGCCCAAAGTGGCTTTCTCTTTTATCTTACATTCCTATCCTGGTATCCATGAAATTAGAAATAGCGAGCGGGGGAGCTTTTTAATAAGCTCCTAATTATAGTTTGCTAATGTGTACCAAATTGAGAGTGAGTATCGTCGAGTTCCACGTAAACTTCGCCACTGATCTCAGCTCCCAAAGACAGTTGATAACCTCAGTTGTTTAGCCCCGAGTACAAGCCGATGGTGGGCCATCTGTCATCATTGTTCCCAAAACATGTGATCTCAGTTTATACCTGTGACATCCTTTGAATCCGTAAATGAAAATCATCTCCAGTTTTCTGGGCCTGCTTGCCTGGCAGTTCCTTCTGCCATGTCCGGTGGGGAACGCAGCAGTTAACACTGTTTATACATTCCAGGAGTATTAAGCAGTTAGGTTACTGGAATTGTGGCTGAGTGTGGGGGAGCAGCATTCTGGACTGTATCTCTGAAATCAATTACTAAGTGTATCGTGGAATTCCAGGCATAATAATAAAGTCGATGATGATGATATTGTCAGGAGGTTCAGCACACATCACACCATTGACAACTGGAGAGACAGGGACGATCGGCCAGGGTTTTGACTCGTAATATGACAAAGGGTCTTAGCAGGGGAGGATAATTTTTTTCCTCATCCTGTGATTCTACACATTGTTGTGATGGGAAATATTCCTTTGTGGAAGAAATAATCTACGATGGGAGAAATTAGAGAATGAAAAGGGGCACCTTTGGTGTTTCAGAAGGCACTTGTTTCCTGTGCTGCTACCTTCCTTTCTCGAAGTTTCTCTGCCTCTATAATATGGCTCTGGGAATGTGACCATATGTATAGTTGGGAGAGCCGGCTGGGCAGGAAGTGGGCCTCTGTGCCCTTAGAGATAGCTGTCCCGCCGAAGGTGCAGCGTGCTCTGGTACGGGAGCATAAAATGGACGTTCTATGAAAATCAATAGACTGTCACAGCTTGACCAGACAGCTCCACCACCACGGTAGGTGGCGATTAGTAGACACGCAGGACCTGGAGCACTGGGCTGCATCGAGATAGCTAATGCAGTCACCGGCCTGCTTCCTTGCAGCTTACTTGTAGTTTCTTCTCTCTGTGTATCCATTTACAGAAGATGTATCTTCACGAGAGGGCTCGCTTTCCCTCCCTTAGAAAGGGACGCAGCACACAGTGTAGAGC
Source organism: Thryonomys swinderianus (assembly GCA_004025085.1). Lineage (NCBI taxonomy): Eukaryota > Metazoa > Chordata > Mammalia > Rodentia > Thryonomyidae > Thryonomys > Thryonomys swinderianus. The sequence continues at coordinate 11,141 of PVIC010002952.1, forward strand.
TGCAGCTGTGAAACTTCCCTGCACATTTTAGCCTCGTGCACTTGGTACTCTTCTTACCGTGATTGTTTCGGTGCTTGTGTGATGGCAGATTAATTTAAAATAATAATAGCAATTCACAGCAGACAGGAAATACCAGTGACAAAAACAAGAAATGATAAGTATGCTATTTTAAGCTATGAAAGAAAATTAATGCCCCTTTTAAATTCATCAGTGCAACAGAAATAGATAGTACATGCTTTATTATGGTAAAGTTTTTGTTTTGCTTTACTGTTGCTTTTTTTGCAATACTAGTAATTGAACCCAGGACCTTTGCACTGAGCTACCTTCACAACCTTTTAGGTGTTATTATTATTATTGTTGTTGTTGTTATTATGATTTTACTTTCTTTTGAGACAGAGTCTTTCTTGCTAAGTCCCTGAGCTGCCCAGGCTGGGCTTGGGCTTGCGATCTTCCTGCTTCAGCCGCATCTGGCTGGGCATGCTTTACTGGCATGTTTTTCTGAAGTTCAAGTCCGGGAGGTCACAAAAGCTGCTTATGGCTCTGTCTGCACCTTCTCAGGTGCAAGACTGAGCCAGAGTGTCCCTTAGGGCGAGGATCCATGCACTGCTTGTTGCCCTCTGTCCTCTGATAGAGGATCCATTGGGCCCTTTTGGGTGGTCTCTGTTCTGCTCCCATATGGAGGAAAATTTCTAGAAGCCCTTTCACTGGCTGGCTGTGCCTTTGCCATTGTCCTCCCACTGCATGGGAGCTGTGGTTATGCTCTATGCTTGGTGTTCCACTTATTCCAGGGGCCGGTCCAGTGGGCACCTCTGTGCCAGGCTGCCTTCTTGACAGCACTGTGTTCTTATCAGCAGGGATTGCTGGGAAACCTTTTTCCAAGCATTTCCTCTGTGTCTGGGATCAGCTTTCCTCCCTGGTTTCATGATCTGTGTGAATTACAGATTGTTTTTTTTTTTTTTTTTTTGCTATTTATTTGTTAGTACCAGGATTAAACCCATGGACTTCACACTGAGCTACATCTCTGGGGCTTTTTTTTTTTTTTTTTTGAGACAGGGTCTCGCTTTGTAGTTCAGGCTGGCCCTGAGCTCACTATGTAGCCCAGGCAAGCCTCAAACTTAGCAACCCTCCTATCTCTGCCTCCTGAGTGCTAGGATTACAGGCATGAGCCATCATGCCCGGCCAGGGTTTTAAAAAAAGTGTTGTGTTCTCCCCCCGACTCCCATTCTTTTGTTTTAATTTTTAAAAATTTTGAGTCATATTCTTGCTAAGTTGCCTAGCTTCACTGGCTGGGCTTGAACTTGTGAGCCTTCTGCTCCAGCCACCCATAGTGCTGGGCTTACAGATGTGTGCCACCATGCCTTGCCCCCCCCCACACCCCTCCCCGTTTTAAATGAAATTTAGCTTTAGCTTCTTGGGTGTTATTTGTTTTAAATGGAATTTAGCTTTAGCTTCTTGGGTATTTTTTGTTTTAAATGGAATTTAGCTGTAGCTTCTTCAGTATTTTTTTGTTTGTTTGTTTTTAAACAAAACCAAAAATGAGTGTTTCGGTCCAGAGGCTTATGTGTACCACACAGGACGGCAGGAACTATACTTTATCTTCCCTTGGCTTCCTTCTCACTAGTAAAGATGGAAGGCGGCGGAGAGGAGCACCGGGACTGAGACTGACATGGGCCTGATGCTGGTGGCGATGGTGTGACCTGATGCAAGGCAGGTGCCGCGGCCCACTGACCTCCTCCTGGTACCTGCTGGTGGCTGCCGGGGGATCGGGACCTCGAGCGTCGGGCCGTGTTTGCAGAACACCCAGGCAGCAAAAAGGCTGTGTCCCCAGCTCCCCTCCAGGAGCTCCAGGTCCAGGCACGCCTCCCGCTTGCTCAGTGGTGTCCTTGCTAGAGGCGAGTTTTCCAGTAGTGTAGAGGCCGAGCAGGTGAAAGGCTTGCCATCCACTCAGGGCAGCTGCCGACAGGTTTTCTTGTGAGTTTTGTTTTTTCCCCTTATATTTAAAACTCCTGTAGAAACAAGAACTGTTACAAAGAGAAACCAGCCTCTTAGTAATCACATAGCAGCTTTTATGAATTAAAAAAAGAAAAAGATCTTGCCCCTCTTTGAAAGGAAATAAAGGATGAATCCAGTGTAAGGAAAACAAAAAAAGCTGATGTTACAGTTTTTGTGATTACTCATATCCTAGGCTAGAGCTCGAGGAAGTCGGTTATAATGGAATTTCATTTTTTTCCCCTTTTCCTAGTTTTGGCCCGTTTCTCTCTCTCTCTCTCTCTCTCTCTCTCTCTCTCTCTCTCTCTCTCTCTCTCTCTCTCTCTCTCTCTCCTCCCTCCCTCCCTCTCTCTCCCTCTCTCTCTCTCTCTCCCCCCTATTAGAATGAAGAGTGGTTCGTATTTGGTGTGAAAAAAAAAATAACAGGTTTCGGTATGGGACATTTGCTCATAGTTGACCCAAGGCTGATGGACCTGAAGCTAGAATTATGAACCCTTGCAATTACTTCTGTAACTATAAGAGGAGATATGGAATGTGGAGAGGCAGGAGAGGAGACCCATGGGTGGAGGGGTCTTTACCTGTCCCCCTAAGCCCTTTCCCACGTGCAGCTGAACTCAGGTCTCCCCTAGATTTCAGCTTTGACACCAGCCTTTACCTCAGCAAAAAACCCCAAACAAACAAGCAAACAAAAAACAACCCAAAGACTACAAATAATTCACCTTCAGATCTTCAGAGGTGAAAAATCTAAAGCCACCTAGTGGTTAGTTATTATTACTAGCTACTTTATTAACACCATTAAAAAATTATTTTCTTGCCGGGTGTGGTGGCTCACACCTGTAATCCCAGCACTCGGGAGGCAGAGACAGGAGGATTGCTGAGTTCGAGGCTTGCCTGGGCTACATAGTGAGCTGAGGGCCAGCCTGAACTACAAAGCGAGACCCTGTCTCAAAAAAAAAAAAAATTTTTTTTCTTGCTGTTAGTGTGCAAGTGGCTGGTCACAATGCAGGAGTGTCCCCGATGTGGAATAGGAGCCAAGGTGGGGACCGGAAGCAGATGTACCTTTTCTCTGGCTAAATTAAATAAATTGTGTGCATGCAAACTGTAGTGTGCCTATTGCCAGGACTGATCTTCTACCACTAATTTCTTGCCATGCCCTGGAAGATTGTAATTGTGGTAACATGATATAAACGCAAACTTTAGCTCTGCTTACACAGAACTCACCAGACAGCTTGACACCTTCATTTCAGCAGTAAGAAATTACCGTTGTCTCTTATTTCTCGCTCCAAGCTTAGGTGACCAAGCCAAGAAGTAATTACACAATTAGGGTTGACAAAGTAATGCCTGTACCATTTCTTCCCCTTGAGTTGGAGTAGCCTATTTCAACTTCACGTTTTCTGTATCTTTGTCATTAATAACATGATATCCTTTTTCACTGTAGTAAATATGCCTGGAAAGACTGGAAGCCTTGTGAAATGTAATGACGAGACAGGAACATTTGTGTGTGTGTGTGTGTGTGTGTGTGTGTGTGTGTGTGTGAATGTGACTTTGAAGTTTAAATGCAGACACTAACGTAGCCTATAGGAGATTGACCATCAGGTCTTATGAAAAGAGATGAGTGAACAGTGATTGGAAGCTATTCCCATTTAGGTGACAACTAAAATAAAGATTTTTGAAAGGATATGCACATAGGTGACAGAACTTATCTAAAAGGCTGCCTCTTCAATGCTATCTCCTATTACTCTGGGTCCAGATAAGTCTTTATTCTCACATTACGATATGTACATTATGTATATGGTATTATAATTAATTGCTACTGCTTTAAAATGTAATCTCCTATCAGAAAGTTTATATGCCAAATAGACTTGACTGTTATGCAGAGAAGAAAAGTGCACAATTTCTTCCTTTTACTTGTTATTGGATGTGAAAAGAGAGACACATTCTGCTAAAGAAAAATGGGACTGTTACTGATGATTTAACCGGCTATTCCATGAACAAGACATTCTCAGACCTTCTGTTTCAATACCAGCAAATTATGCAGATCACCCTGTGAAGGTGAGTGTCCTGCGCACTGGCCTGGATGGGCAGGGGCCAGGCCTCGGCAGCAAGTCAGTTCTGCTGTCTCTTGGTCTTCCAGGGCCTTCCCTCAGCCTGGAGGGCACCTCTGCCCATGTGACTCCTGTTTCATGCCTGATGCACGTGCCTGGCTCTGTCCAGTGCTCAGAGTCAGATGTATAACTGGGGGGGGGGTGTTACTGTTTTTTCCCTGAGGCTTACCTGTTTGTTCAGTTGGATCCTCTTCTTTGCAATAGGGTTTGTTAGTATTGGGTGTTTCCTATAGAAATGGAATCTAGCTGGGGTCCTGGGCAAAAGTTATATTTCTCTGACAGAGTTTATAGCAACGTTTTTCTTAATTATTCTTGATGTTTTGCCCATTATACCATTAGCTTCTTCAGAGGACAGAGATAAATAGCTGGTATCCACAAGAACAAAGTGTGAACTGAATGCATTTAATTATTGATATCTCAGTAACTAAAGGTTCTAAAATGATGTTGTCAAATGCCTTAGTGATCTGACAGCAGATGTATTGGTTCGCAGATGCAACTAGAGACGATGTCCAAATAAACTCCCAAAGAGGAGGCCATTTAAACAAATAAGAAAATATGCTGGTGCATTTTCTCGTTTCTTTATTTTTCCCAATACAATTGGTTTCATTTTGTGTATTGAATTTTGAGGTTTAGGTAATTTGCAGTGGATTTTCTTTTTAGATATGTGATATGATACAAATTCCCTACCATACTATTTTTAAAGTAAACTATCTGGGTCAATTACATATATATTGTGTTTGTATATCTGCATGTGTATGTGTGTGGGGACATACAAATTTACACTGTGTATATATATATATATATATATATATATATATATATATATATAGTACATATATGTATAACATCCTTGAAGTCAATATCGGCACAGCTTATTTGTACCAAAGAGATTTCTTTTTACTCATTTAAATGCATGTTTCCAAACAGAATAAAGCAAAATGCTAACAAATTATATTTTCCTTTCTTCTTATTAGCTACCAAATCCTTTTTGTACGTAGGGAAGTAAGGATTTCATCCTGACATGTTGACGTAATTCATCACATTTTCACTTATCTCAGTTTTTAATTTTGCTATTTCTAAAATGTGGCTCAGGATTCCCAGTGTTGAAAACATACATGGAAATCTGCTATTTGAAAACATCCGTGAAAACCCCATAGGCTCAAAATCTAGAACCTGAAGTTACAGGTCCTGGGAAGGAAGGGAATTATATAAACACATCAAAGGTTCCAGTGCGCTAAGTTTTTATTCTTTGAATGTTTAACCTGTAGTTCACAGTGATGCTTAGTGATATGGGATTTTTTTTCTAATATTTTACTCTTTTGCCATTCAAAATAAAATGAAACAGGAAGTTGATCCCTCGCTGTCTGATGCAGGCAAGGAGAAAAGACACTTCTTGTTCTAGATGAATCATCCCTCCCGGATGCCTTCCGCAGCTTTCCTACAAACACAGCTAGGCTCGCCCCTGCGGTTTTATGTTCTCTGGCCTGGGCAGATTGGACCGTATTATTTAGTTCCACTGGAATAAAGGCTGCATGCGATTTGGGCGGGTATTTATTTGAAGTTGGACAAATGTTTACAGTGAGAGAGCCTGAGACGTGGGAAGTCCTAACAGAGAGCTAACCTTACACGGTGGAGCTGCCTTTCCCTAACGTGTTCCATGTGTTCAGTTTGAACAGCAACAACCGTGGTGCTTTCTAGGGCTGATTCCTTGGAAATTCAATAACGAGCTTCCTTAAGATACTTGCTTCACATTCCCAAGACTACAGCTTCATGGAGAAAGTGACTTAGAGGGATATGCCTGTGAGGTCAGCACTGCCCTCACTGTGGAAGCTCGGAGTGTCTGGGCGTGTCTGGGAGTGGTTGCGCCCACACACGCGTGCACATACAACACACACACACACACACACTCATGCGTGCATGCACCAAGCTTCTGTGTGCAGCAGCGACCTGTAAGAGCCCTGAGATGTTTGACAGTAGCTTCTTTCTGTGAAACTCAACGCATTTTAAGTTTTTGATTAAAAAAGCAATAATGAACATAATGGAAAATCTAGAGGAAGCCAAGGGCATACAATTAAGAGTCTTCCAGCCCGAGGTGTTTTTAAGGGCAAAAACTTACTAATCTGTGGTGTATTCTTCAAGATATTTGAAATCATAAATACGCATACACATTCTACATGGTACCTTTCTGGTTTCAATTAAGATGTATCTTAGATACATAAAATTTATAGTTTGATGTGCACTTAAAGTTAAAATACATAGATGAATGGATGGGTAGATAGATATGTATGTGTTAATATGAAGAATGTAGAATGTTAAAGTTAGAATGTTGGTGATAGGTGTAAAGGTGAAATTAAACTGTGCTTTGCAAATCATATTTCCCATAATATATTAGGAAAAAGTATATTTCAGTCATCACCCTATATTGTGTTATAGTATGTGTTTTTGATCATATATAGAATTGCCTCATGCTTTTGAAAAGCAGTATATTGTTATACGTGAGTTACCCTCTTGATGGACATTTGAGTTACTTCTAGTCCTTTTTTTTTTTTTTTTTTTTTTTTTTACAAACAGTGCCATAGATAGCCTCCTGCATAATCTCTGTACAATAGCATCCTTCCATTTACATCTTTGTGGAATAGAATCCCAGAGGCGGAGGAATGATTATCTGAAAAGATGTGTTTAGTTAACAAAATAATACATATTCAAATTTTTCTCCAAAAAGAATGGATGGCACACATTTTCCTTGCCACTGCAGGGTGGCCACGTGCTCATGACATTTCTTGCTGGCAGAGCGTAGGTAGCACAGGATTGCAGTCAGCAATCTTCTTCTCACTTAGGAGCTCAGCGAATCTCCATGCATTAAAAAATAAAGAAGAGGAAGAGGAAGAGAGAAGAAGAAGAAGAAGAGGAAGAAGAAAGGTTATGAATGTGGAAGTATATGAATCACCACATTAGCCTCAAAGTTTTTCACCTTCAGTCTTTGGGTGACAGAAACAGGTAATTAAGTTCAGAGAATCACACATAGCTCTTTAGATTCTGTTATGTTGATGATCTTATTTGATGGATGAGAAAACTGAGGTCAGAAAGGGGAAGAGACCAGGCCAAGTTCCCTTGGTCATTTCCTGGTTGAGCCTACCTGGTGAAGACGTTCAGGGATCTAAAACCTGGCCGTGTGCTCAGAGCGCGGCAGGCGACTGTGTTGGTGTCCTCGTTATCTGAAGATGCCTGTAGAGCCCAGCCCAGTGGCCAGGACACAGAAGCACTGTGATTGTATATTACGTTTGTTCACTCCTGCAGAGCACGGCAAAGGTGGCTGGCTGCAGCATGTAGCTCCTTAGATAATGACCGTGGAATACAGTAAATGTCCTTTTGGGTTTTGGCTGAATAATATTTAAGGATTTTGAAACAGTGACTTAATTGTGTTTTTATGTAATTGATGGTGTTCTAGTAAAATGTATTGAGACACCACATCAGCATTTTTCTAACTGTTCCTTGGAGAAAAATATGCTCATATGAAAATGGTTTCTTCACTTTCCACTCATGGAATTGAAAAACTAAAAAATCATTGTGCTTCTATGGAATCACTGTGCCCAGAGATTCTCTAATTTTAAAATGTTTTCCCCTCTGGATTTGGCCTAAATAATGCAAGGTTATTTTGCTTTTCTAAGTTGGGTTGTCTCTAGTTTGGGAAGCAGTGGCAGGGGAGGCACAGGGCCTACTGTGTCAGTGAGTTGAAGAATGATGTCTGGATAGATTTCTGGAAACCTCCATGTGCCCATAGGTCTGTTTGAGACTGGTCTGAGGCTGCCAGCCTCTAGGACTTGGACCCGACTAGCTTTCCTGCCTCTGCGTACTGCTTTAAATTTAGGAGGCGATCAGATGAAAATTCTCTTAGTGTCACACAGGAATAGCTAAATTTTTCAAGAGTTGTGTCTGAATTTGGAGTTCACAGAATTTGGCATTGGCATCAGAGAAATCAGGATACTAAAAATAAAATCAGAGCCAAGCATGATGGCATTTGACTGTAGGTTCTAGTTGAGAATCTGGGAGGCTGAGGCTGGAGGGTCATGAGTTCAAGGTCAGCCTGAGCAACTTAGTGGCTTAGTAAGATACTGTCTCAAAATTCAAAAATGGGGCCAGAGATTTAGCTCAGTGGTTCTGGCGCCTGCCTCGCAAGCACAAGGCCCTGAGTTTGATCCTGGTAACCACATACAATGCTGGGCGTGGTGACTCATGCTCACTAGCCATCAATACCACATACCACAGTCCCAGACGTGGTGACTCACGCCTGTAATCCCAGCACTCGGGAGGCAGAGACAGAAGGATTGCTGAGTTCAAGGCTTGCCTGGGCTACATAGTGAGCTGAGGGCCAGCCTAAACTACAAAGCAAGACCCTGTCTCAAAAAAAAAATATCAAAAATGAACTGGGGATGTAGTCCCATGTGAAACCCCTAGGTTTAATTCCTAATAACTTAAACAAACAAACAACAAAAGCAAACCTAGTCTTGCTCTCTGGTTGACCAACTTTCAGTATTTTCCTTTTCTTTCTAACCTCACTGCTTAGATTTCATTTTGAGAAGTCATATTATAAACATGAAAAATGAAAAATTTGAGCTGGAGGTGTAGCTCAGCACTGGAGTAGCTTTTGTCTAGCATGCATGAGGTTTTGGGTTTAATCCCAAGTACCACAAAAATAAATAAATATTTAAAAACTTAAAACGATTCAAACAGTTCATTTCTAATTATGGAAGACTCTCAAGTCTACTAAAGTAAATAGTAATAACAATGATGATAGCAATGCTTTGAAAGCAGCACCGGTTGCCTTCTCAGTGGCTCCGTGTTGCATGTGGTGGTGACAGGAGGCCTATGGTATGTGCGTAGACCCACACGGAGCCACACTGATGCAGGGGCAGTGAGCCAACATCTAACTGTGCAATTTGGAGATGTCCTCTCTTCCTCCGTGTGGCTATAAAGATGGCTTCTGAGCCCTAGGATGCTCCAGGAGGGCAGCCCCGTGCACAGCGTGAGATTTGGGACTACATCTTCTGTGTTTGGAGGGGGCCCCCAAAGAAGACCCTACAGCACCTGCAGCTCCTCAGTGTGGAAGCAGCACCACCAGGTGTATGACTGCAACTGCTGCCTCTGCTGTGTGAAGAAACACCTTCCTGAGTTGTATGATCACGTGGGAAGTTTACTGCAGAGTAAACTCGTTATCCTTGCATAGGAGCCTGCGGTGGATCTACCCCATGTGTCTGATGGGCAGAAGCCAGGCTCTTCTGGTGGCCTAGATGTGAACATTTCTTGGGGGTTATTGTGAGGCTGTTAGTGCACAGTCTTCTGGGTATTCGCCAACCAACTGTGCATCACTGGGAGCAAAGATAAATCAAATGCTCCCACTTTGTAAGAGGCCTTCAACACTGAATCCTTATAGAGGTGAAGAAAGACCACAACATAAAGAGAAGCTAAAAAGGTATGCATTGATGAAATTATGTGGGGTTTTTTTTTGTCTCTTTACTAAATGGTGAAATTCGTGTGCCTTTGATGTCTGAAATACATTTGATTTTATAATTAAGTCTATTTACAGGAGCTCATTATTGAATAAGAACAGTGGTTCTCTAATAACAGTGGTTCTTCGCCCTCCAATCAACGAACAGTCTAGAGTGCCAATCCCTGATGCAGAAGTTCATGATTGTACCCTACCCCCTCATAGGAGGGTAGATAAGATCAGTCTGGCTGTGAGCGGATCCCAGCTGAAAAGGGAGAACCCGCCTTTGGCATCTGGTGCTGTGGATACTGACCCCAGTGCGGGTGTCTCCACATTTGGTAGCAGAAGACTTGGTTAAAGCAATTTCCATGTCAGAGAAACATCTCTTGAAAAAAGTAGGGTGCTAGATACAGTAGAAACCTAACACACACATCATAAGGGAAGAAAGGAATAAACCACAAAATGTCCCTGACTTGCTGTTCAGGGAGATGAGAAGATAGTCCCTGTTCTGGGCCCTTAACGTTGTTGGTTGGCTGTGGTGGGGACCTTGAGATGTTTGAGCCTGCTTCCTGTGCACTAAGCACTTGGAGGTTTTATCTCAAGTTCCAAGCTGACCTGGAGGTTCCAAAGTGAGGCTGAGCACTAGGTGGGGGTGGCACACGCCCCTAATCTCCTCACTCTAGAGGAGGCTCAAGCAGGGGGGACCTCTGATTGGAAACTTGGTGACTGAGGGAGACTTTGTCTCAAAATAAACAACTAAAAAGTCTGGGGATGGAACTCAGTGCCTAAGGCCTTGGGTTCAATCCCCAGCACTGAGGCGGGAAAAAGCATAATAAGAAGCACACTCACTAGATAAGTAAAACAGGGAAAAAACAGAACACTGGTGATATGCACATGCTGAGCTGTTTGATAGGTGCCTTGGGCCTGTGTCAGTGGTGATGTGAGGCCCCGTGGTGGCCTCTGGTATGGGACCCACTGGGCAGTGGGCAGCCTTGCTTCTTCATGTGCCAGCCCAGAGGAGGGCCTCTGGATACCTTTGCATCTGTATTGCATGCCTGTGTTGGGAGGACTAACTGGGTTCCTTAGAATTGAAGGAGTTGGTTGGGGTTGGAGAAGAGGGACTGTGAATCAATTCTCTTTAAAAATACAAGTATGTTTGCTTATTTGTTTCTATTACTCCTCGCAATGTTATATCATGTATGTATTGAAATGCAATCCACTGTCACTTTGCCAAGCTAAGGTGTTAAAACTTGGGGCAGAAGCCTGACTCAGTAGAGGATACATCGTGAGACTGTCTGGCAAGGAAGCCAATGCCAATGCCTACTGACTGCCTTGGGAAGGAGAAACGTCCTCATCTCAGAGTCCAACACTGCTCTGGACTCAGGAACCTCCTACAGCTTGAAAAAAAAATCTCTGAAGTCTCTATGGACACCAGTGTTACCCTGGAGCTATCACGTCTTAGTCTAATGTACCAGGGGGTGAGGAGAAATGGGCATTGTTATACTGCTGCCCTAGACCCTGGGTACACTGCCACACCTGGCTTTTTTAGGTTGAAAGATAATAAACACACCATGGAATGTTATAGAACAGTGAAAATAAAGCTGAATCACATGCAATAACAGAGATGGATCTTAGAAACCATGAGTAGGAGAAGCAACTCAAGACTAGATATAGTGTGGCAGTCTTGTGTACAGCTTAGAGGTTAAGACAAATGTAGTATTGTTTGGAGTACTTGCGCTTGTGTCCCAGATACTGGATACCTACACTTACCTTTGAAAGAGCCCAGAGGTAATTAGGAACCTGGCCCATAGGCCTTTGTTTTGTTCTTACATTTAAGAAGCTACATATAGTTGCCCCATATATTTCAGTGTATATTAAATATGACACAGGAAAACATTTCAGGATATGGTTTCTCTGATCCTTAAAGTGCTTTCCAGCTCTTAGCTCTGAGTTTTGAGGCACACCACAGCAATTATAGCTTAGCATCGGGAGATTTGGTAAAGAACGCTCCATCCCTTCGATTAGCTGTTTGTTTTGGAAAGAATTAGGAACAGAAGGGCCAGATCACTGTCCTCTCTGGGGGCTGCTTCTTACAAGTCCATGGACATCATCCAGTTAATGAATCCTACCTTCCAACCTCATCAGCAGAGTTTTTAGCAGCTTGAGTAAAAACTAGTTGAGTGATGCTTGTGCCTTTTGCAGTGAGTTTATAGTCATGTTGTTGTCTGTATTATTGTTGGCGTGGTGGCAACTTTTCCCTCCTCCACATTCTTGGAGTAGAGACTTCCCCTCTGCCTGGTGCTGAGGGGACCCTGGGCACATGGCAGGGGGGAATCTGGGCTTCCTGTAGCCCAGCAAGCTCCTACACTGTTTGTCTTCTCTGGCCCAGGTGAGATACTCAGTTTTGGAGATTAGGCCTTGATGTACCAACCCAGAGATGGCCATTTTTACTTCTTTAATGTAATCTAGTTATGTATGTCTTACTGAATGATATCCATAGATATGAACATAGTTTTTAAAAATTCTTGGTGAAACCATTAACATATTTATTTGAACCAGTGGTTTATGTGCAGAATGGTTTATGTGCAGAATTCTTAAGGGCAGAAAGAAAAAAATACTTGCCTGAATTTTCGGTCAGAAGGCTTTGTATGTCTAGTGTTGTTCTTTTATTTAAAGCTGCAGGAGCATTCTTGGCAGCTGCTCTTCATAGCTTGCTTGTTTTTATGTTGTTGCTAAGTTGCTAGGTGTTGGGCCACAGTCTACCTCTGTCTTGGGTCTTTTCTAAATCGAATGAACTCTGTGACTTTAATGGGGAGGGGACCGTTGCAGTGCCTGCTTCTCGCCTCCATGTACTCTTCTGGGGGAAGGGACATTTCAGTTCCCCTCAATTTGGTGTCAGTGATCACTGCTGACATTGAGCTGAGGTTAATTAGGTGCATTTAGCCATGGCACCGGGCTGGTAGAAATGTCCTTGGGCTGTGAGCGGGACCTGCAGGCAGGCACCAGTGATACTCAAAAGCCCTTCCCTTGGGACTAGATATTGCCACAGTATTGGTGACCAGATCATTTCCTTCTGATAATGGAGATTTTATCATTCAGAGATGCCAAGTTAAGATACTTTCATTGAATGAACTTCCTGCTAAGTTTCTGAGCCATAGTTGGGTTTATGTCATAATTGCTCTACATGTTGATACCATCTTTTATCATAATTGTTTTCCATTGTTTTTAATAAAGGGATAAAAATAATAGGAGACATTGGGAAAGTGGGTTTTTTTTGTTCTATTATTCATGATACTAAAAATTACCCAAAATAAGATATTTTACAAAAAAGGATTTTGTTCCAAAAGTGACTAATTTAAATCAGTTTATACAATGAACTTGCTAATGATCCTCAGTCTAGAGGAGCGTAATGCTTTTATACTGTTATCATTTTTTATGAATAGAATTATACAAAAAGTTCCTATTGTGTTGTACAGTGAGTTTCACACAACCATCCTTTATCAACAGATGGCAACCGGCACATGAAAAATAATTAAAAAATAAAATGAAAAGAAACCAAGAATGAATTAAAGTGCTTCTTTGCGTTCTGATCTGCATTTTTGGTTTAGAATTTTTATGGTGAATTGCCATATTATCTGTTATATCAGTTTACAATGAGGCTCCTATCAGACATAAAACAGATTTATAATACCATTAAAATACAATATCAAAGAATGAATAAGCAATTCAATAAAATTACAATAACACAAAGATAAAATGAAAGCCTTTTCAATAACAGTTTTATGCAAGAACATTTTGCAGATAAATATGTGTTTATAGATCTTTTAAATGTACATTTATTATACTGTTCCTAATAGAGCCACAGGGGTTAATTTTTCCTGTGTGTTGTCTTTTATAAGTGGTTTAAAAGCTAGCTGCAAAACTCTTCAATAGATTGTTTTGAATCTTTGAATTGATTTTGGTAAAGGGAGCTTTTACGGTTCTACAGCCAAATGTTCACACACAAACAAGTCAATATGGTGGGGCCCCCTTGCCAGGGGGTGGTGGAGGAGCCCCAGGTCACTGGGAACCCAGATGTATAAGAAGCAGCAAAGGAAAAGTTTATAAGCAAAGTTTGTTCTTGGACTTTTCTCACCTGGGTGTTTGGATTGGATTTCCGGAAGATTTTTTTTTTTTTTTAAATGCCAAGGAAAACAAGCTCCTCTTTAAGGGAGTGATGAGGTTGGCAGTGGGCAAGAGCCTTGGACTGTTTCAGTTCCAGGTTCCACAGCTGATGCAGGAGAGGGTGTGGGCACTGTGCTGTCCCTGTACCTGGCGTGGGTGCCTCTTAAGTATCCACTTTCCTTCTTTTGTCTTTCAGCTAAGCAGGGTGCTCCTTAGACCTTCTTTGACCTTTACCCTGCTTGGCCAGTGGGGATAATGCACCAGGATCCTGGGGTGAGGACATTACAGGTAGGTGCTGAGTCCCCAGCGGGGCCTAGAGAGCAGCGAGCAGCTACTTTCCCTTAGCCGCCTGAGTTCCTCACCATGAAGATCACGAACCCATACAAGCCTCATCGCCCTGATGTGGCTAAAGTGGCCACACCCTGGCCCTCAAGTGGTTCAGCCGGATCAGCTCGCTGATGTGTCTGGGACACCAGTTTGCGCCGCAGCTTTCCCGCCTCCCTCCTAGGCAGCTGGCAGATGGGGCTCTGGCTGGGGAAGCTGGGCAGCAGAGAAGCAGGTAAGGTTTTGTGGATGAGTGAAAAAAAAAAATCCGTGATACAAGAATTCTGTCCTACGACCCTTGGTCCTTTCTTTGTTGTGATTCCTCTGCAGAGCACTGGTATCGTCTTCTTTTGGAATGATAGAAAGTGCCAGGCTCTTACAGATTGCTTAATATACTGTAGGTAATGTGGGTTGCAGTAGAAAATAAAAGCAAGCAGGGAATATTTGGCCAGAGCATATGTGACTCAAATAATTGAGAAATAAAACGTGAAAACAACTGGTAAGACTGTTCAGTGACACTGCGTACTGTGAGCCAGGGTGGCCCAGTGTGTGTGGGGTCTGGCCGCTCTCTGGCTTTCCCTCTCTTTCACACGAGGTAGGAAGCAAACACGTTAACATTTCCTTGCCGAACAGCCCCTCCTCTCTCCCTTGAAAAATGTAGAATTTTGCTTTTTCACTTTCTTATTTCCTCTCTGTTCCAGAAAATTTTAGTACACGACACAGCGGCTGCTGCAAATAGCACTATTTCCCCAGCCCAGGCTGTTTGATTGCAAGAGGCTTGATTGCATCATTAGTCCTGAAGTGCTGTGCTCACTGAAACACGCCAGCATCTTGGACATTAAAGTGGCATCCTGTTGTGTATGAGGAGAGGCCTCGTACACACCACTTCATCTTGCAAACCTGCCTTTTCCCCAGAGTCTCCAAGCAGCATTAGGTAAACAATTACAGGAGATGACTTTGGAGGTGCGTCTGCCCCTTTAATTCATGCGTGGGAGCGTTCTAGCGCTCCTGCTGCAGGGAACACAATGGAGTTCTCACAAACATGCATTTGGAGACTTAGGCGGATTTTTCCCTAGAAGATGGGAAAGGCATTTGACGTGGCAGGGGACTCCTGACTCCCCTGAAAACCAAGCTGTGAGCATTAGGGCTGCCTTTATCACGAAAGATTTCCAGATCCTTCTGCATTTTGGATTCTCCTAAGCCTTCCAACCTTTTTCCTGTCGCCTTGATGTTTGTTTCCTTCCCCTTACTATCCTGCTCGAGATGGAAGTCTAATTTTATATAGCAGTAATTATTACACCTTGCCACTCTCTCCTAAGTTGCCACTTGATTAGTGCTGAATGGGTAAAAGTGACAAAACCCTTCTCGGTGGAAAAAAAAAAATGGTCGATGTCTCTTTAAAGTCTTTGTCCGGCTGGTTATTTTTTATATGAGCTCAGCTCACATCACTTTTTATTAGCTTAATAAATCACCTTTCTTGTCAATCAAGCAGCAGAGAATAATTGGATATGGTTGAAGCCTTGCGTGATGGATTATAAATCATTCAAGATTAAATTAAAAGATAATGCACAAACTTAATGGTTTGTGTTTTGCAGTCTAAATTGCCTCGGAGCACTGCTGTTTTCAGCTTTATTGCCAGCCGTTTTTCTTTTCACAAAACCTTTCTGATTTTAGCCCCTTTTTATTTCTGTTTATCATAATTTCAATTGTATTTCTCATATTTACCTTTTAGTGCTTTGCCCAGTCTAGCTGGGTGGCGAGGGAGGAATTCCGAGACCACATGCCCCTGTTCCCTGGCGTCAGGCAGCAGGGACCCCACCGTTACGGCCTGGGATGCCACCTCTGATTCGATATGGCATGCCGCCTGGCAGCCGCATCGAGCGTCCCGTCTCCTTCAGAAGTAGGGCTTTCAGGGGCCCCGCAAGACCAGCCTGGCGGAGGAGAGGGGGACTCAGCAGTCCCAGG
Source organism: Thryonomys swinderianus (assembly GCA_004025085.1). NCBI lineage: Eukaryota > Metazoa > Chordata > Mammalia > Rodentia > Thryonomyidae > Thryonomys > Thryonomys swinderianus. The sequence continues at coordinate 27,173 of PVIC010002952.1, forward strand.
TCACACGCAGGCCTGTGCGGTGGGTGGGGAGGGGCTACTGGTAACTCGGAAAGTTGCATGACCATTTGAGGCCCAGGTGCAAAGGAGACAGGTGGAGGGAAAGAAGAGAGATGGGAATTAAATACAGTAAAGCCATGTTGGATTTGTTAGTAGGTAGGATGCCACATCATCCCCCGTTCAGCGTTTGTTTGAAGTAGCTCACAGATTGCTGCCGTCCGTTAGGGCACGGCGCAGGCAGGCTGACTTTCCTCCCCTCACCTGCGCCCAGGAGGGCAGTGGGCAGCCCGCCCGAGCCAGTGGCAGGACTGCCTGCTCGCGATCGCGTTCCCTCCTGCCCTCGGCCCGTCCTGCCCGCCTCTGTGCAGTCTGGAAGTCCCCATCCCGCGGCACGGACCGTTTTCCTCTGTCAGCGAGGCGAGCACCTTCTGGGTCCCGGGGATGCGGCTCCGCTAAGAGGCAGTGGACCGAGCCCTGCCCTGGGGCGCTCTCCCTTCGCCCGCCCCCCAAACTTCTCCTTCCGGATTCTGCTGTCTGCTCTTCCAGTCAGCCCCAGAGGGCCACGCACAAGGGGTCTGAGAGTGACGGTGATTACAGAGCAAGGTTCATCCAAACGGTTAATTTCTCCCATTCTGGCTACAAAGTTAATTAATGTAATCTAACACATCTTGAGGCAAAATTATGCACTCCGATATGAATAAAATCCTGATCTTTTGCAAAATACAAATCTGGCACTTGGAACAATTCACAATCACTCAAATTACAAGTTCTGTACAAGAATGTAGTAGCGCGAGGGGCTGTGAAATCCTCTCATTAAAAATGATTCAGAATGCACGAGAAACCCAGGCCAGGGAAGGTTCGGCAGGAGGAGGTGAGGAGCCAGACAGCTGAGAGACTTCGCGATGAAGGTCGGGACCGCGGAGCCCGCCTGGAGGTCCGGACGCTGCTCCCGCCCACTGTATTTCCGGGCCGGCACGCGGACTCTGCGTCCCTTAGCTGCGCGCTCGCTCGCTTGTCCCCGGAAAGAGCCTCGCCTGCTTGGAGATCGCCCGTCCTTGGTCCCCGCGCCAGACGGAGGAGGCGCGCGTGGGTCGGGCCTCAGCACCCCTCCTGCAGAAGGGACGTCAGGAAGGCCTCCGATGCTGTCCCTTACAGTCCAGAAACTTCCTTCTTGGTTCCGCGGGGTTCCCGAGACAGAGCTCTGTTGTCTCATTCGCAGCGCACCCTTCCCCTGGCTTCTGTGAGCCGCCCAGGAGGCAGGCACGGAATCTCCGCTCCGTGGGGCCTGAGGGAAAGGCTTCCTGTGTGGGCACCGGGAGAAGAGTCACCTGAAGTCCCCGGACTGCAGAGATAGCCAGCCATTTGCCCTGTGTCCCTGCTGCTGAGGGGGCGTGTCAGGCCAGTCTGCAGGTGTCTACACCCTGGGCTCAGTGTCTCTCAGTGGCGGACCCCTGCCTCGGAAATGCTCGCGTGGGGCCTCTTCAGACCAGGGGCAGGGAACCTAAATATCCCGGAAGCCTCCTCATCTCCTGCATGGCTGCAACCACCCGTCTCCATATTCCCCATGCCCAGCCCTTCAGTCCCAAGTCAGGAAAGACGCCCGCCGCCCTCCCAGAGGCACCAGCAGATGTGTGGGGCAGGAAGCACTTCCACAGCTCGACGGGCAGGTGGTGCGCGTTGCCAGGAACCTCCCCGCCGTGTCCTCGCCAGATACCCTGGATCCGCAGATGGTGCGCTCGTTTCTCAGCCTCTGGCACTGCCCTCTAAGCGATGCAGACTCGGTGGCCAGGCTCTGGTCAGAAGCCAGGTGCTGGAGCCATCGTTCCAAGACGAAGTATCCTGTCTTTAATTGATAATGGCTCATTGCAATTTTTACATTTTTTATTAGCATATTTACTCCTACTGAGGTTTCACAATGGCTACCTCCCCGAACTGGAAGTTCAGGGATTTCATTAGAAACTGCCTAATGTCCTTATAAGTGAGGTGTCTAAAACCCTCACAGCAAATGCTACTCATTAACTAGGAGCCTAAATCTCCCCCTGCGGGCTGGGCGTGTCCCTTGTGGAGTCCCGTTGGAACCCTCTGTGACGGTGATTTGCCGCTGAGCAGACCTGGCATCCTGTGTCCCAAACCTGTCATGCTATTTGACATATCTGCATACCACACGTATTGCCTGAACGTTATTATTTACACACGTTTTAACTCAAATAAATTTATTTTTAAAAGGAAAGTATGTCGTTCCTATAAATGAAGACCCAGAATCACTTGCCATAAAGAGAAAATAACCATAAAAATAAATGCCGTGAAATCAAACAATGTCATTAAATTCTAGCTGGATTCTCTTGCCTGCCTACAGTCTGAATCTGATGCCTTATCTCTCTCCTCTTTTTTTTTTCTTTATAAAAAAGGGAGATTAGTGAGCGTTAGGGAGGTGTTAAAGACCGATAGCACCCACCGGATACTTTCTCCTTGAAGCAATCAGAAGGGAAAAGACAGAACTGACAAGGGCATAATTTATGACTGTGTGACTCAAGGTGAACCACCTAATATTTTCCTGTGGCACTGTGGGAACTCTTCCTCCACTGTGAGACATTCTGGATTTCGTTGGTGTGGTCTTCTGTTAGCTTCTCCAAGGGCTCTTTAGCCTCCGAAGGGTTAAGAGCTGATCCTGTAGGAAAATGCCTTGTCTGAAGAGGAAGAAGCAAGACGTTAGGGAGCCAAAGGTTTCTGAAGCAATAGAGCACAGACCCTCCAGTTGGCCCAAAGGAATGTTCTGTCCTTGTGGAAAAGTTCTGCTTTGAGCCACCCCACTGCGGAGCCACCCACCACAGCCTTGGAAGTGTGAGTACCACTGAGGGACGGAGCTGTAAACTTTATTTGTTGTTCGCTCATTTCAGCTCAACGCAGGTCTAGATCTTTCTTCCATGGCTTTATGTTTGGTTTTCTCACCTGAGCGGGTCTTCGCTGGTTTATCATTCCCAACCCCAGGTTGCCCCCAAGTGTGATATGCATGGCATGGACCAGCGCCCAAAATATCTTCCTGTTCAATACCCATTAGAACATCCTGAAGAAAGTTGGCATCACCACTCCAATTTCACATGGGGGAAACTGAGGCTTGAAGGCAATATGACACAGAAGTGGGATGCCAAGAGGCATCTGTGCTCACAGACCTCTTTTTCCAAGCAGAATCTCCACCTTCTGATCACGGTCTTCAGCCCCAGGGAACCCTCCATGTTGGTGCAGAGCCGATCAATAATGCAAGGAATGAGCCCAACTTTTTCTCCTCTTCCATTTCCTGTTCCAGGGAGTCGGGGACCAAGGCTTCTCTTCCTGGAAGGAACAAACCTGTGTAGTCAGAGGCCACAGGTCAGACTTTCACATATTGGTTGTTGGCTCTCATGCCAGAGGCAGGTCCCTGGTGGAACCAGAGCACCAGGGCCCTGGAGCACTTGTTGGTTTTTTCTTTACCTTCCCCCACCTCCCAGCACCCTAATACTATTGATTAGTCTTAGGAGTTAGGGAGTGGGGAATGGGCTATGGATAAATCCAAGGCCAGAAAAACCCTCACTGTGCTCCGTTCTCCCTTCTTTTATCCAGCCTACTTGAGGTTTATTTGCTTTTTATAAGAAGCCCATACTCAGCAGAGCTTAGCCCAGAGTCTACCTGAGAATTTCAGATGGTGGAAGGTTTCTCAGCCACCACCTTGTGCAAGTGACCACCCTCCTTGCTGCTGTCCAGGGGCTGAGCTGAGAGTACAGGCAAGTGTTCCCTGGACATTTAGGGACATTTAATGATTCTGCTACCTGCGATTGTGAGGCCTGGTGGGGACTGATCCAGTCACCATGGAGATCCTGACCTTGTCACTCAGGGATCATCTTTGCTGATGGAATATTGTCATTTCTAGAACCAGAAATAACAACTTGCTCTATGCCATTCACTGTGCTAAGTGCTTTGTGTGTCTAACGCCATTAGCAACAGTCCTCAGGAGGTGCTGCTGTTCTGATTTTAAAGCAGAATCAGAAGTTTGGAGAAGTGTGTTCACCTCGCCCAGGTCTTCCAGATGCTTTGAGTGGAGCAGAAGATGAGCCAGGCCATGAATGGTGCTGGTGACCATTAGTATCATGGCATATGTACCACAGTGACCATCACCTCATCCAGATACCCACACAGCAGACATTTACAGACCAGCCTGGATGTCAGTTCCTGGGACTGTAAGAGGAAGTGCCCACAGAGTGCATCCAAATTTCTGAAGGCCTCACACTGACTTTAGAACATCAAGTTGTACTGTGCTTTCCTTCTTGTTTCCTCCCTTCATTCTTTGGGCTCCCCCAACTCAGTCTCGCCTTTTGGCACATGGGCACCTGAGCAGCAGCTCATGTGAAAGAGGCTCATTATCGGGGGTCAGGGTAGGCCGAAGACACGAGAAGGTTGGGGCGCATAGTAGAAGCTCAGCAAATAGTCTTATGACAATGTGAGGAGTGGGTCCTGGGGTTTGGGGCGTGGTGTCGCTTAAGCTCAAGGAAGGGAAATGCACTTGTACACATGTTCTTCTAATTTGCAAGTTCTGAGGGGGCTGAATTTGTGTTGAAACAATCAGAGCAGACGAGTGTGTGGAAAACCTGCTCCAGCCGGCACTGCCAGGTGGCTGGGAATACAAGAGGTCAGAATGTGGAGGATGTGACAGACGCAGGTAATCCTGGTGTGAGTACCACGACAGAGATGGATGCTGAGTGGGTGGGATGTCTTCCTCACCCGAGGTCGAGTCTTAGGGGAAGCGTAGGCCAACAGTGGTTGTTAGCGCCATCTTTGCTTCCTGGGCCACACTATCTTAATTCTTTGCAAGGGAAGCTACATCTAAATGGCTAAGAAAATTACAAGCTTGCTGCCCTCTTTTCCTGCTGACATTTCCCAGTTTGTTGGTTTTCAACCTTTCTCGACCCCTCTGCTAATTCAGAATATTGTCCTTTTTTTTTTTTTTTTGGTACTGGGGATCAAACTCGGGCCCTTGTGTATCCCAGGTTGGCACGGCACCACTTGAACTAAATCCCTGGCCCCCAGAATATTGTTTTTTTTTTTTTTTTGACCTGACAATTCCCAGAGCTGAGAAGTCACTCAGCTATGTTCTTCCATGAGATGAATGCCTCCTGTTGAAGTAAGGAGGTCTCAGCTGTCCCCTTGCTCTGTCAGGGGACTGAGTTGCCTTTCCTTGGGCACCTGCACTTGCAAAGATCTTCTTCCACCTTCTTGTTGAAGACACAGCTCCACCCATCTATCCGCAAATACAGGTCACTTCTTTCAGGTGAGGAATTCAGAACCTGCTCACTTGCTTCCTTTTATCATTGCATTATTGCATTATTTATCATTGTCTTAACACACACTTGCCTTACCATCACAGTAGTTACCCCCTATCTCGCCACCTGAATGGGTAAATTGTGTCACCGAGAGACCATAAGGACCACCAAGTCCTTAGCCCACAGGACTGTTCTGTATACAGTGATCCCCACTTATACATCTGCCGCAGAAGGTCAGCAGTACCACTGTGTGCATCTCACGCTGAACAAAGCTCACGTCACCTTTGTTCCAGAGACTCCTGGGAATAGCAGGCCATGTAGGTGAGCACCTTTATGGCTATTGTCTCACAGAAGAGTGAGCTGTTGGGTCAGTCTTAGATGAAATGACAAACAGTATCATAGGGAGCATGCTGTGACCAGGGACTTAGGAGATTTGCATTTTGGTCACAGCTCTGCCCTTAGTTAATGGTACCTCTGATTAGTCCTTCCTCTTCTTTGGCCCCCGTGGATTGAATTGTTGCACTCAGTGCAATCTGTAAGACTTCTGCTACCTCCACAGCTCTAGAGTGATGTGATTGTGAGCAGGTGAAGCCAGCATCCCAACTGGGATCTTGAGGGTTGTGTCCCTGTTGTTTTCTTTTCCCAAGCAAGAACATTGGTTAGGTGGAAACCAGAGAGCAGGGAAGGTTCCTGGCAGGTGGTGGATAGAAAACTTGGAGCCTCTGGTCCCACCCAGGCATCTGACCCATGGAGAAAGCCTATGGGGTTGGTTGTCTCTTCTCATTACCTCTCTGTACCCATGGGCCTGATGCCAGCGGGAGAAGGAAGCGAACCCACACAACCCAAACCTCCATTTCCAGGAAGGGCTACAGGCCAGTGTTGCACACTAGCCCCTGCCTGTTATCATTGGCCCGGCCCTAGAGAAGGTAAAACACCCCGAGACCGGTGTGTCCCTGAGACCATGGACTCCCTGAGGAGCCTCCTGGGCTGTCTTTATTTTGCCTGTCAGGTGAATATTCCAATGCATTTTTTTCTTATTATGACTTGATTAAGGACACAATCAACCCTGGCCATGATTCTTTATCCCTTCACAGTCATACCTCTCCTTTCTAATTCCAGAGATTAGTTGTTTTCAAAACACTGAACGAAGGACAAAACCCAGTCCCATTGTTGCCCTGCTTTGCCGCACAGCCTTAGCCCACCACCGACACGCACAAGCTGCTAGCCACACCTGCGTGTCACTGCCATGGGAAGAATCCCTGAAACTGTTGGAGTGGGAGGCAGAGTATTAGGGATTTCAATTCTGCTTTATTTTCAACTTGAAATGGAGGAAAACAGACAAAAAACAAATAAGAAAGCTAAACAGTTGCGTGAGAGCTAGCAATTTGCTGGGCTCCCGATGACAGACACTGCATTATCATAATTGTCTCTTCTACATGATAGGACAGAAAAATAATAATGTCATTTTATTTATAGCTGGGGTGGCCCCTTTATGAGAGTCATACAAGTTTCTGCCAAGTGGAGTAGGTCAAATGACATCTTTTGATCAGGCCTGTCCAAAGAGATCAAAGATGAATGGCAGGTAATGGATACCCAATGACAAACCAAATCTAAAACAGAAATAAGGCTGCCAGAGCCTGCCAGTTACCCATTAAAGGCCCGCCTAAGGAAGGCAGGCTGCTTGACACGTTGGCCGAACACCTAAATCAGCCAGGCGTCAGTGCTAAAATTGTGTATTATCATTGGAAATGGCTATTATTTCCTCAGTAACATTTCTGTTAAGGCTTTGTTTGTATACGACTGACCCACAATCAGAAGTGAGTGGAGGTAGGCGAGCCCCAGAGGCTTGGTGGGCACCCTCAGCTTTGGCTCTTTGTTACCTGGTTTTAATTGTCAGGTGTTGATAGAGCGCCAGTCCTGATTCTGCCTCCTGGTCGGGCGGACAGATGTGATAACGGGTGAGAGGAGGGAGAGGCCCTGGCTTTCTCCGCACCACCAACAATATGCCGTCTTCTGTCGTCTCCTCACGCATGTGCATGTGTCCCATCGAAAGCCCCACAAAGCCCAGAACCTTCTCATGCACGAGAGCGGAGAAGGATGGGGGGCGCTGACACCCTTTGCTAGCCGGGTGGAGGGAATGGGGCTGGCACTTGGCATTTTACACCAGTTCTGTCTGCATGTACAGAAACGGGTAGAGGCAGCTTCCAAAATTATGGAAGTAGATGTGATATATATATATATATATAAAATTCTCCAAGCACTTGAGTTATGTAATTAAGTTGGGCTTTGTAGAGATGTTATTTAAAAGGCTTTGGTGGGGAACAAAATTTACTACTGGTTTTTTCTTTTTTTGGCTTTTCATTTGTGGGGGTGAGATGGGGTGGAATACAAAGAAATATCAAAGAAATATTTAGAAACGAGGACTCCCAAGACTGCCGGAGAGAACTCTAAATCCTCATGTCTCAGGGGACGCACAGGTGGTGCTGTGGGTAATTTTTTATTCTACAGCGTATGCTGGAATGTTAAAAAATATTATTAAA
>PVIC010002952.1:40000-72924 GCA_004025085.1 Thryonomys swinderianus
GGCTTGTGGACCCTCTCCTAGTGTAGGAAATGGCAGGTGCTCACACGCTGGGCCCCCTCAGGGCTACCGATGGTCACTAACTGGACTCTGTTGGTATGCAGTGTAACGAAGCCCCAGCACCTGAGTTCAGATCCTCCCTTTCTCTTTTACCAGTCCAGCTTTTGAGCTAGGACACAGAGCTTTCATGACAAATACAGGAAATAGTTGTAACTAAACACTAAACACCCAAATACCCCTGCCCCAAAAGCAGTGTCCTAGTCACGGTTGTCACCACGGTCAGTGTAACTGTCATATCAAGTCGAGCCTAGGGCCGTGTTGCTTGAGTCCCTGAGAATATTCAGACACACTTTGGGGGCCCTGGTGTGTCCCTTCCCACCGGCCCCTCTGTCACCTTCACGTAGTTCCTCTCGCTGGGCCTTGTAAGGCCCTCCTGAGCTGGGTCCTGCTTCGTGACAGTGCCCAGCTCCAGGCTGACACATTCCTGAGGGACACGTCTTACTCAGCTGGACCACTCCAGGCCCCCTGACACTCATTTTGGATATTTTCACGTCACCTTTATTGTAGACAAGATGGCATGACCAGGATGAGTGTGGAACTGCGCTGTCCCTGCAGATGCCAGCTAGATTTGAATTCTGACCATGGCCTAGCTGCACCGTGTCTGCCTGTCAAGTTAAGGTGACGTTAGCCCTGTGAGGTTGGGTACCATGGCCAGGAGGACAGTGAATGCTGAGAGAACTTCGTCATCTGTCCATGGAGGGGAACGTGCATGGGATCCCTTTCCCGAGTCCACATCACCTGTTTCTTTGTCAGTGGGATGAGCCGAAATCCCCATGCCGTCTGCTGCACCCTGCACGCTCCCACCCTGCCTCCCTTGTCTCATCCTCCCTCCTATTGTAGCCTGGGGAGGGAAATGGTTTTTAAAGATTCTCTAATGGTAATGAAAAATATTCTGATATAGCATTAAGGATTTTGCTCCTGAAATGTGTTTAATGTAAATATGCTGTCAGAGACCCTTCAAGTAATTGACACAAGCAGATGATTAGCAGTGTTCTCAATGGTGTTTTTGCATAATCTTACATTTTGACAGAACTCCTCAGCCGCATTTTATTGTCAGTGCTCTGCAATCAGCAGGACTTCCTTCCTTGCCAACATTTACTTTGTCATTATAAATCTTGTAAGTGGTCATTTAACTGGTGCAGGGTGCATGTAGCAGTGTGTCACTACCGGCGTGTTTGGGAGATGTCTCCCTACCAAGAAACCCTCCTGCAAAGTCAACTTTTCATCAACTTGGATGAACACGGGCGAAGTGCTTTGCAGTCCTGATCCTGGGGCACCCCGCGGGCCTGGGGCTGGGAGGCCCCGTGGTCAGTGCCCATGTGGGAGAGGCGGGAGCCAACTCCCCTGTGGCCAGCCCCACTGTGGAGCCCACCTCCCTCTAGGAAGCTAGGTGTAACCTTCTTTCTGAGCTGGGTTGGCTTTTCTTTTTCTTTTTTTTTTTTTTCTGCATGTTGAATTGAGTTCATCTTTGGCGATAAAAAAAAAAATAGTGTTCAATTATAATCATATCCAACTGGCCCAAATTAAACTGCCCTGATCCATAAGCATTCATAACTGCATACAGTTAAGTTACATTAATAGTCAATATAATAAACCTTCACCTTTATTGAAGCCGCTCTTGTTTCTCCAGCAGTTCTTTAATCTATCTCAATAGATTTCTGGTGTGCAGCACATATAGATTTGGGCAGTGACAAGGGTTAGAGTAGTCTTGTAGAACATTTACTTGTAGCTCTGAAAAGCCTACATTCATCAGAGGATGAAGTCGATCAGATTGTACTAGGATCAATGGAAGGCTTGTGGGATCCCTCTTGGGCTTGTAACACATTCCCCTTCTTTGGAGAGAATCCACACACTCACACACACTCTCTCTCGCACACATACTTCTCTGTCTTAAAGCCATTTATCTCTGAGTGTCAAATTGCAATAATTAACCATTATTGATCTTAAATTCAATTAACTTCATTAACACAGGTCATGATGAGGGTGCTTGTAAGGGAAAGGCATTTGACAAGTGTCTTTCCTTGGGTGACGTTCCACGTTCACCGTGGCAGCTACCAGGCATGCGTACCGTCCCCTCCGAGGCAACTACGGGTGAGGGCCTTCTTGAGACCTTGGCCCTGGGCTGGGCTGGGCTGGATGAGAGACCCACAAGGTGGTTTTCACTGTGGGTCTTTCCTGTGGCTTTGTGCATTAGGAGTCTGTGCTGGGGATGGCAGTGCTGTACTCTTGTGACGTGTGGGCATGGGTGCCTGGTGAGCGCTAGTGTTCTCATGCTCCTTTGGGGCACCATCTCACTGGCCTCCCCTCCAGGCCCCAGCCTCCGAGGTCTGCTCCCTGAAGGTACTCTCAGACTCTCAGAGTTTGCTGAACCTAGAAAGCAACTCACCCCTTTGTATTTTCTTAAACCACTTTCCTTCTTGACCATGGAGAAAGAAAGCTTGTGGCCACCATGGGGACCCGCAGAGGCTCTGAGGACCCCTGATAAGTACCATCTCCTATGCTTTTTCAATATCTTGGGTGCTATTTTTGTGTCTCCTCACAATCCTTCAAGGTTGGCAATGTCAACCCATTTTGCGGACGGGGACATTGAGGCTCAGAAGTGTACAGTCTCACCAGGCCACGCCCTGTCCAAGAGGCCCAACAGAATTGCAGTTTCCTAGTTTGTCTGAGACGGGGACCGCGAGCATGCCATGCTTAAGGCCTCAGAGTTTTCCTCTGTTTCTCTGCTTTTAAACACTACATTTTAAATATATTCTAGCTAGACACAGTGGCACACACAAACTTCATCTCTAATACCAGCACTCTAGGAGGCAGAGGCAGGAAGGATGGAAGTTCGAGCCCCGCCTGGGCAAGTTAGTAGATAAGTGAGACCCTGTCTCAAAATATTATGGAAGGCTGGGGATGTAACTCAGTACAAGGGTCCTGGGCTCAAGCCTACTTGTATGGACACATCATACCTCAGGCAGAAGTAGTGAGGTAAATGGAGAATGTCTTCTGACTGTTTGTATCTCAGCCTCAGTCTTCTCTGTGATGGAACCTCTGACAGTGACCTGCCTTCTTCCCTTGGTTGCTGTGGCACCGGACTGATCCAGGTCACGCACAGAAAGTGTTGACAACAGCACACAATCCCCAAGGATTGTGGGCCAAGACATTCCCGACCCCAAGTGGCTGCTACAGGTGAATGAGCTGACCTTGAGCCTTGACAGTTAGTCCTGGGTGTTTCACTTTTGGCGGAAGTGCTGGTTGGTGCAGTGTTTCAAGGAAGCAAAGTAAAACATACAGTTGAGAAGAGCCAGCACAAAGGCTCCTTCCCTGTTTGTGACATCTACTCGGAAGGTTTGATGGGATTCAGAGAGCTTTATGAAGCACCCGGCATGGGCAGCGTCCCGCCTGGGCTGTTGAGATGCCCTTGTCTACCTGGACCGTGAGGAAAGGACATATTGCCATGGCGGCCTACAGACTCCTGGGAGGGCTGTGGGTACCGAGGTAAGGAGGACCCCGGGATGCGGGAGGAAGCAAAGGCTCCAGGTGGGTGGGACACTGGCTAGGTTGCAGGAGGTGAAATGGCCGTGGTCATGGGAGCTAAGGCCCAGAGTGACCTCTGCTGGCCCATGGGATACACCGGGAAAGCCAGGACATCCCAAGGTTCTGAAGGTCCCCGAATGCGGCCTGAGGCATGGCCATGTATCAAGAAACACACCGTGCTGTCCTCATGTGAGTCACTGTGGCCGAACGCGTCTGAGCGACACCTGTCGATGTGCTGGCAGGTTGCAGCAGGGTGGCTGTGTTTCAGGGGCAGGATGGCAGGGCCCGTCAGAAGGCAGATGGCCGGGGCCGTGCATGGCAGCTGGGTGTGGATACAGATGCCAGCCTGAGTGTCCCCTGCAAACCTGGCCTTTCTGGAACAACTGTGTTGGAATCATAAAATACAGCCTGGAGGTGGCACTGCCCATCTCACGGGGCCGTTTCACAGACACTTACCCTGCCAAGCCTACTGTGGGGACCCGAGAGTCGGTGAGGAGATGGCCGGGCTGGGGGCAGTGGAGACTCACCTTGGTGATAGTCCGACAGAAACCAGGCTTGAGTCAGAGCCTGACAAGAAGGAGACCCTCACCACGTGCCAGTTTCCCTAAGACCCCACTCCAGTTGGGGGTGCTGTTTCCACCTGACAAGAAGGAGACCCTCACCACGTGCCAGTTTCCCTAAGACCCCACTCCAGTTGGGGGTGCTGTTTCCCATGTGTCCTTTGGGTCTCACCCAGCAGCTTTCCAGCTCGGTAAGAAGAAAGACCTGTTTCTTTTTCCCGCTGAAGTCAGTAGTTTTGGTAGTTTCCCATGTCTCTCTTGACCCAGAATCTCTTGTCACTGTGGGTCACGTTTTCACCCAGAATGGCAGGGCCAGAGGGGACAGTGCCAGGAAGTTCATGAAAGGTTCCTCAGACCTGGCTTCTGAGGCCTCTGCGCCTCTGCGTCCAGGCCCTGGGTGTAGGAGGCCACTTCTGTTCATCTCCCTGCACGGCCTGGACGGTGCTCTGCCAACAGTACCTTGTCTTCCATTCCCTCTACTGACAGTGTCTAGTATGTGGCCTAAAACAAGAGGTAGCTGATACCAGTGTGCTCCCTTGCGTGGTTTTTCTTGAATTCCACAGCACTCCATGATTATGTGCCTGTGAAGTTCCAAACAGCGAGAAGAGATCCTTTCTGTCCCGCCGTCTCTGGGCCCAGCAGTGAGTCATTGCCTGCCCCCCACCCCTGCGCTGTAGAACATCCCTTCTGCAGGCCAGGGCCCTTCCCTGGGCGCCCACCGTACAGCCTGCACAGAAAACAGCCTTCTGATGTTGGACCTTCTCCCCACTTGCCTGTTAGGCTTAGAGATCTCCCCATGTGAAAAGTCAGAATTCATTTCTTTCTTCCTTTTCCTTTCCTTCCTTGTTCCTCCTCTTCTTCTTCTTTTTTTCTGCCTTTGGTTCTGAACATTTAATCTAGACCCCACATGGCTGGCTTCAGTTTCTTGTTTAGTTACTGAGTTGCCCAGATTGGCCTTCACCCACCATGCCCAGATGCATATAAAGTGTGATGACCCACACCTGTAATTCCAGCCCTTGGGAGGCTGAGGCAGGAAGATGGCTATGAGGCTGCACAGTTAGCTCCTGGGAGTCCCAGTGCTGTTTTCCGGTTACTTCCTTCCGAGGGTGACTATGTTCTGACCTCTATCACCACATAGTAACTTTGCCTGACTTTGAAAAATTGCTACAGATGAGTTCAAACAGTATACACTCGTTATGCCTTGTGATTTTCATTTAATATTGTATGGGTGCGATTCCTGTGGTTGTTTCCTGTAATTGTTTATTTTCACGACAGACTGGCATTCTGTGGTATAAATGTCCTTCTAAAGATCTTACCCCTTCTGCTCTTGATTGACACTGAGTTTGAGAGGCAGTAACTGACACCCACAACCTAAAGGAGGAGATTGGGTTGTAGATTTTAGAGCCTTTAATCCACAGTCATCAGGCTCCAAGGCAGGAAGGGCATGGCCGAAGGGTCTTCCCTGGAGGAAGCTGGTCCTCCCATAGCATCCCAACACAGCAGCCAGGGAGCACAGCGAGGAGGGGGACCCAGGGAGGGAGAGACAGCGATGCTCCTCTCTCTGGGGCTGCCTCCTAACACCACTTGGTGAACTCGTTAATGGACGAATCCACTGACCAATATGGCACCCCATGATCCAGTCACTTTCCGCATACAAGAGGCTTTGGGGGGGGGGACTTTAGAAATCTGAACCATAACTTTGGAGTTGTTTCCAGCATCCTGCCATGATGAAGAGTGTATCAAAGTATGTCAGTGGACAGGCCATTGAATGATGTATGTATGCATTTCTGCTGGGTGTGTATCTGGGAGTGGAATTGCTGGGTCACCAAATGTTTATGTGTGTAACCTCTGTAGATCATGCTGCCCACTTTTGTAAAATGTGTCTAACAGTTTACAGCCGCAAGTGAGTGCCAGTCGTTTCCTGTCTTTCCTAACACACTGGTATTTCTGCCGTCGAACTCTTATCAATGGTTATATATCATGTCACGATCTTAGTTTGTTTAGCCCCTTTTTATTGCAAGAAATGATGAATGACATAGAAATGGATTCCCTACAGTAGTTTTTCGTTGTTGGTGTTCATGAATATCTCCATAGTACCCGAGTCGAAGACTATCTGTATCTCTAGTTGTGACATACACTGTTGAATTGCCCTCCAGAAAAAGGCTAAGGCAGGTAACATGCACACGAGTTCGAGTGCTGCTCTCATTATTTTCTTGTTGAACTTTTCCTGTTTCTCCCCCCTCTCTTTTGATGGATGTGGAGGGGGAGAGGATGCCTGAATCCAGTACAAGAAACACTAACTAGCCTAAATAAATGTCATTATATATTTGTGAGACAGGGTATTAAAACATACACTGTGATACTAGCCAGCCAATAGGTCATTTATTTATATATTGGTTTAGAGAAACCTCTTTCAATAAGTAGAAGTGAGGATGAAGTCTTACAGGTTCAGATACTTCAGTCCAAGTCATAAACAATTTGAATCTTGGAAACGTGGCGTTTGTCCCCCAAAGGCTGGGAAGACCTTGGCCCTGTCTATCCAAAAGTCACCCACAGGTGCACTAGTGGACTTGCGTCAGTGCTGAGTGGGGGCCGAAGGAGAGTCAGAGGGTTGGAGGGTTCAGAAAATTGGTGGGAGAGACTCAGTGCTGCATGAGTGCGGACTGGTTCTGGAGCGTTAGCGTTAAGGCTGAGTGAGTGCGGTGAGTCCCGGGCGCCCCGTCACCGTTACGGGAGGGCAGGCCAAGTGCTGGCGGGGCTGAGCTCTGGCTGCATCCTGGCTCCCTGCTGGCAGCGCTGCTTGCCTTAAGACCACTCAGCTCTTGTAGCTCCCGCGCTGGTGCTCAGTGGACAGAGGGCAGGCAGGGCTGAGCTTCTCCACGACCACTGTGAGCATTTTCTCTCCAGGTTTTATTTCTGGTCATATAATGAGGACCCTTGTCAGGACCCCTGAGGTGCACTTGTGAGCTTGGCTCTCCAGTGCCGTGTCTCTGCCCTGTGAAATGGGACTGAGATGCCGTGAAGTGATGCCCAAGGCCTCACAGGGCACTCGCGACCGACTCCTCTACCCAGCCCTTGAGAGCTGTGGAGGAGGTTGGCTGAAGCTTCCACTTGAGTGACCCTTGGTCTATGGTGGCCCTCAGTATAAACATCACCAACCAAACTTTGTGAATTCAGCCGGAAGTTTCTGAGGATAATCTGGCTGCAGGGAGACCACTCCAGAAACTTCAAAATAACACCAAAAGGATGTACAAGAATAATGCCAATAGTAATTCACTCTATTTCTCTAGAGTTTTGAACTCAGAGAGGATTTTGCATCTCATCTCTGAGATTAAAGAGGTCACTTTCAGTGTGACAGGTGAGAAAGGAATTCTTGGGACTGTGGAATGATCAGGGCCTTCCTTGGAGACCAGCAGGAGGATAAGAAGAGATGAGCATTGTATGTGAAGTGAAGGAAACAGCATAAATCCAGACAAGATTAAAAGAACAGCCAGGAAATGGCAGTGTGGTAGATGTGGAGGGTCCAGTGAGGGATAAAAATCGGAAGGTGACATGGTGCTTTGGGTTTTGAATGTCAAGTCAGGGCATTTGTGCTAAGATGGAGGATCCTCTAATATACTTGTGTTTGGTCTAACTAAGGCCATCTTGGACCATGTGGAGGGGAAGCCTGTGCTTCTGACTTGGTCACTTTAATAATTTCTTATTCCTAACTCTAAAGCATTGAGAGTATGTCATTTTTATGAATGGATGATGATAGATGGATGGATGGGTGGATGGATGGGTGGGTGGATGACTGAATTGATAGATGCCTAAACAGGTAAATGAATGGATAGATAGGTACATGGGTTACATAAATCATTAAATCATTTCTTCCCTCTTCAATATAAATATAAATATTATTATTATTATTAATTAGTAGTAGTAGTAGTAGTAGTACCAAGGATCAAATTTGGGACCTTCTACTTGCCAGGCAGGCACCAGAACCACTGAGCTAAATCCCTGGCCCTCCTCAATATAAATCTTTTTTTTTTTTTTTTTTTGAGAAAGGGTCTCGCTTTGTAGTTCAGGCTGGCCCTGAGCTCACTCTGTAGACCAAATAAGTCTCAAATTCAGCAATCATCCTGCTTCTGCCACCCAAGTGCTGGGATTACAGGCGTGAGCCATCACGCTCAGCATTGTATGTGGTTACTGGGATTGAACTCAGGACCTTGTGCTTGCGAGGCAGGCACCGGAACCACTGAGCTGAATCTCCAGCCCCTCAATATAAATCTTAATTCTTCTGTCATGTAAACCATTTATCTTTACTTTTTTTTTTTTTCTGGGTAAAGCTCTTTAGCTAGTAAGAAAAAAGGTAATGAGAATTTTAGGATATGTGTAGCTGCTTTGAAGAGACCTATTTTAAGGACAGTTCCCCAATTTTTCCAGCCAATCACCCATTTCTCAAATGTGCTTTCCCTGTTTCATTTTGGATGTACTGGGGATTGAGCCCAGGGCCTTTACACTGAGGTATGTCCCAAACCCTTCTCTGTCTCTGTCTCTGTCTCTGTCTCTGTCTCTGTCTCTGTCTCTGTCTCTGTCTCTGTCTCTCTCTCTCTCTCTATTTTGAGACAGGATCTTGCCAAGTTGCCCAGGCTGGCGATCCTTCTGCCTTAGCTTCCCAGAGTTCTGGCCTTAAAGGCATGTGCCACCACACAAGGCTTTCACTGTGTTTTCACATCACTGAGTAGCGAGGCAAGCTACTTGCATGAGTTGCCTTGTCGGAGAGCACAAGTTGCCCTCGGAGAACCACTCTCTCCTACCTCCACAAGCTCTCACCCTCTAGAGCCGAAGATGTGCAGGGTGCAGAGCCATTAACAAAATTGGCCACAGCTCATGTGTATAATTTGAAGAGTCCAAGGCGTTCCATGCCCCTAGTAATTCACCAGCCTCTGTCCCACCAAGGTGAGAGAAGTCTTTCTGTGGATGAAGTCATTCTAATTTATTGTATCCATTATGTGTTAGGATTTACCTTATGTCTTTTGTGCAGTAAAGAGGAAAAATGACATAGGGGAGGGGTTCAGATCTTGGATTCTTTCTTCCCTATGGATGCAACAGAACTTGGAAATAGATTGAGGGGAATGAGCATGTAGTGCCCAGGGAGCTGCCCTTCGGTCACACTCTTGCCAGGAATTTTCCTGACACTAAGCGGCTTTGCTTCACCTGGTAAAGAAACCATCACTTGGCTACCAGGCAAACCTGTGGGGCCAGATCAGACACATCCTGTCTGCCCAGCTTATGGCTCTGTCGTGTCAGTTCCCCCATGGATCAAGATGACCTCAACAACAAAGTACTGCTGTGTGGGACAGGGGTGACAGTCGAGAGCCGCAGGGAGCTGGCTGTTGTGGATTCGCTGCTGATTGGGTGCCCCGTTGGTTGGTGTGAGCTTAAAGCCAAGGACGAAGGTGACTCAGAGGGTCTCAGACTAAGTATTTATTTACTCTCCGTTATCTGAAGAGTTGTCTGGGGCAGTTATATTTGTTGTGTGAGGGTGTCCTTGGCACCTTTATTTTTCTTTGCATGGGCTTCGTGCCCAACCTGTAGCAGAGGCCATCCCTCCACCCCCAGTGACAAGAAGAGTATTGCTTTAGAAGTGGGAGGCTGTCTTCCTTTTCTGATTTTGGAGAGACCCCAACCTCCTGCCCTCCTCTTCTCCTGAGCTCTCTCTCTCAGGAGGAGAGAACTGGAAAGAAAGGGAGGTTGTTCTGGTTAGGGGCAGCTGAGGTGGCCTCATTGGGATCTCACACTACAATAAAAACCCAAAGCAAGGGCCAGAGATTTAGCTCAGTAGGTTCTGGCACCTGCCTAGAAAGCACAAGGTCCTGGGTTCGATCCCAGTAACCACATACAACAATATCAGGCATGGTGTCTCATGCTAGCAATCAGTACCACACACCACAGTGCCATGCATGGTGACTCACGCCTGTCATCCCAGCACTCAGCAGGCAGAGGCAGGAGGATTGCTTTGAGTTCGAGGCTTGCCTGGGCTACAGAGTGAGCTCGGGGCCAGCCTGAACTCCGAAGCGAGACCCTGTCTCAAAAACAAAAACCCAAAGCAAATTGGCCGCTGCAGTGTCTTTCATCTTGTGTCGTGTTGTTTCGATGGTACTGGAGAGTGAACCTAGGGTCACTGCACCGAGTCACATTTCCTCTCCCCTCTTCTTTATTCACATTTTAAAAAATGTTTGAGACAAAGTCTCACTAAGTTGCCAGCTTCCCTGAAGTGGCTTCTCATTCCTGATCTTTTTGCCTCAGCTTCCCTGGCGTGGGGTTGGTGAGTGCTGCCACCAGGCCTGCCTGGCAGCGTCTTCCTAACCTAAGGGTGGCAGCCCAGCCGTGGCTTCCGGCCCCCTTGTTTTCTGCTACGCTTGGGTTAAAGCTTGCTCTGGCTGCTTCCGTCTGGAGCAGGTTGGGGTTCCCCACAGCTGGAAGGTGTCCTTTTGAGCCTCCCTATCCTTGAGCCCCTAAGAAGAAGCAGCAACCTGTTACGGTTCCAACAACCACCGGCCACTCTGGCTCTGCCAGAGAGCGACACAGCCTTGTCCACGCTGACTCTGTTCGCCAATCAGCTAATGCCATGCTCTTCTTGGCAAGAAAGCCTCGCAGCTTTATTAACACAGTGATACCCAACTGAACAAGCATTCATCTCGCACATTACATCAAATTAACGTGTACAAAATTAATATTCCTGACCTTGCTGGGGGGAAGAACAATCAATCTATGCAAGGTTGTCATCCTAGCACAACCGGCCCTCTGGGGAAGTCCTGACCATTACAGCTTCAGGCTGTCTGTGAGCCAGACCGTGCCCTCCCTGGCCCTCTGGTCTGGCTTCACACCTTTGAGTATTTTGCCTGTTTTCTGGGGAGCCTAGTGCCCAGCAGGGATGCCTGGAAGGCTCCTAGCCTTTCTGATGTGATATGCAGTGACTTTTCTTTCTCCTTGTCACTGGAGCCTGTGACCTTTGTCATCCTAGATGGCTTGGGAGGTGACTCCAGGTGCCCAGGTAGATGCATTGAGAAGACCTCAGTTTGTACTACTGAACAGGGACCTCCTGTATGTGAGGCATCAGCTCTTCTTCCCCAGCACCATTTTTCTTTTTCTCTCCGCTGCCTGTTCAATAGACAGACATGGGCCCAACGTTCAAACTGGTCCCCTTGGTGCTGCTGAGAATGTGTTTCACCAAGCCGCCTCCACTCCAGCCGTCACCTCCTCTGCCATCACTTTCCTCTCAGAGCAGAAAGGAAATCTCACCTCAGAGCTCCTGCTCAGAACCCCCTTCCACTCAGCAACCAAGAGGATGCCCTTTCTTGGGGCTGCTTAGAGGGTGGGTACATTTGGTAAGTGTGGCCCGGCTCTGCGCCCCGTTTCTCCACCTCTCACACCTTGCGAGCTGGGGGAGTGGCGGGTGCCTGTCAGCAGTCCCTTTTTGTGCACTCTCAGGACAAATCTGGGGAAAACTGCAGGCTTCCAGCGAGGCTACTCTGAGTAGATTAGATGCTACGGCTGTGGCCAGCCTTACCTCGGGATCACGGTGAGGTGCGTAACATGTTTATGCCCTAACACCTTGTTCAGAAATAATCCAGAGGCTCAGAGCTTCAGGCACTTATACCAGTTCTTCCCAAAGCAGGGGTTTCTGTGGTGAGTGGAACAGTCTGTCTGGATTTTGCAAAGTGAGATTTAGGTGAATTTTGAGGGGGGGGGGCTTGGGGTTCTTTCCCTGTGGGGCGTAGGCTCAGCCTAAGGAAGTGGCTTGCTTGGGGGACAGGGCTGCAGGGATCCTGGCAGCCAGGGGGTGTCTGAAGTGGCCTTGGCAGGCAGAACCATGCAGGAAATCATCCAGCAGTCCCGCAGACTGGGGCGGGGACCCGGAAGGAGCATGCGTGTGGGCCAGCAGTCTTACTTCTGTGGGTGCTTACCTTCTCTGGCTTCTTCCTCCCTGCCTTGTCTCCCTCCCCTCTTTTTTCCCTTCCTCTCCAGTTTGTTTACCTTTTCCACCGTCTCCATCTTGAAGGCAGCCGGAGGGAGGAGAGGTGGACTCAAGCCCCAGGGGGTTCATTCAGACAGAGCTTCCCCTGGTGTCCCCCAGTACCCGCTTCTTGAAAGGCTACCCCTGACCCTGTGTGTGCGCCTGACAGTGAGGGGCCCGTGCACCTCTCCAGAGAGCAAACCCGGTACCCCTTGCATGCCTCTGTCTGCAGAAAGCCCTTTAACTTGGAAAACTCCTGCGTGTTCATTCACTGGAATAGCTGCGAGGTGAGGGTGGCCAATATTATGCCCATTTCCTTCCACTTTCCCACTTGTGGATGAAAACCCGAAGCTCAGAGACCAGGTCGCAGCCGGTCTTTATAGCTCCACGAGCAGTCTCGGACTGAGAGGAGCTGGGGGTCATTACCACCTTCTCCGGGACACTGAAAACTTGCACAGAAGAAAATGCGATGCAGAAATGCTAGCTGCAGGGGCAGGTCATCCCGGAGTCTTGCTCTCTTCACCAGAGTCGGCATTAACTTTCTTCTTGGTCACTCCCTCAGCTAATTAAATTATTCTTTAAAAAGAAAAATAATCACCCCCATGTCATCTGAGTACTCAGCAGAGGGAGAGAGCAGGTCTCCAAGGAGCCTGAGCCTTGGAGGTGACCCCCAGAAGCACCCCGGCGGCCTCTCCTCCCCTCCTGCTCTCGGTGGCTGTGTCCCTGGCCCCCTTTGCCTGACCGCCCCGGGCTCTGGGCCTTCTCCGCTGTGCAGTCCTTTCCACTGAAATTCTTGTTTCTTTCATCATTGTCTCTTCTCAGATCTCTATCCTGTTCTCTTTCTCTTCCTGTTACCCTCTATCCCTGTTGGAACATCCTTTCTCCTGGTCTTTCTTCTTCCCTTTATTTTCTGCCTGGTCTCCCCCAACCCTCCATACCCTTCTCAGGTCCCTGGACACGGGTGGTAGCATCTGGCCCTTTCCAGTGACCCCTTCGCTTCTTGCCAGTCTCTCCTCCCTCCCTCTGGCCTTGGTTCAACCTGGTGGGAAGTGCAATGTTGCCCTTCATGAAGGAGGATGTCCTTCAGGCTGTCATGATGATGTGGTCCCCTGGAAGGGTATCTTGGACGGGTCTAGACCGCAGTACACCTTCCCAGGTAGTTTCAGGCCTTTGAAAAGAGAGTTATAACTTCCAAACCTTCATCCTGGCCCAGAAAATGTTAATGTCCTTGGTACAGTTTACTTTGAAATTACTTCTGGGAGCATGGCACAGCCATGCCTTCTTTTCTTTTTTCCCACCTTGTGCCCCCATCCCAGCCCACCCAGCTGTCCATGCAGAGCCCCTGTGGCCCGAAAGCTTTGGGGGACAATCATAACAATGTGATGAAGGTAATTCTGTTTGTCCAGCAAGAAGTCCCATTATGCCCCAGCTTACTGCTTTATATTTATATGAAACATATTAATTTCTTTTTACTTAGTGGTTGAGTTTAGTTAATGATAATAATAAATATTAATGAGGGAACCACTGCTTCCTAATCTGATTGCTTTGGGGGTGGTGGGGCTCTTCATGCCCTGGACACATCCGTCATCCCAGCCACTGGTGAGCCGTGGGCAGGGACTCAGGACCATCCTGGAGGGACAGGTGTGAATCCTGTTGCGAGAGACAGCCAGGCCTCTGCTTTGAACCCTACTCAGGGACCTAGCGCAGCACTTATGGCCAGGCTATTTTTATGGGGGTCTCTCTGGGACGTTGACCTTATGGGACAAATAACAACTTGAAACTTGATGGGATTCCACTTCCTGTGTCTGCAAAATGGAGATCCTTCCATCTACTTCCCGGGAGAAATGATTCATGCACTGGGCATATAATAGGCAAGATCATTGTTTTCTTCATCCCTTGCCCTTCCTGTGTTGGGGTATAGGACTGTGAGAGGGTTTTATAAGGATGGGAGCCTTTATTTTTCAGGCTTATTCAGGGATCTACCTAAGGATCCCATTTGGCTGTGCTCAGGGAAGTTCTTCAGTGGTCTGCAAAGGTGTTCTTGGTACTCAGCACTCCACAGATTGGTTGTGTCTCCTGCCTGAAGCACTTGTGTTTTGTGTATGTGGTGGGGAAACTGGGGATGCAGGGAGGAAATTGGGCGCAGCAGCTTAGCTATCATCTTGGAGAGAGATGCCCGAAAAAGGTGAAGTGCAGGTTCCTCAGTCTGCCTCCCTCCTTGGTGCGTCTCTGCTTGTCTCTGCGTTTCTTCGCTGTTTTGCAGCTGTGGCATGGTGGTCTGAATGGGATCCCCTCCCCTCATAGGCAGCAAACATTTCTGTCTTATCTGTGAGAAAGAGAGAGGTGTGGTAATGCTTTCTGGAGGGCAGGTGTTTGGGCGTGGGTGCAGTCCGGGGTGGTCCAGAAAGAGCAGCCAGCCAGCCAAGGTGCTTCTTCCTCTCTTCCTTGGTAGTGGCTTCTACATCCTGTCCATCCGGAAGGCCCACCCTCTTAGAATGCCCCACTGGAAATGCCAGTTACCCCCACAGAGCACAAGCCCAGGAAGGACTGTACCACACCAGGGACATTTGTTCTGGACTGGCTAGAGTCTGGCCCCACCTGAGGTGTTCAACAACTAGTCAGGAGATGCGAAAAAGTCATCTGGAAGGTTCCTTCCCTCCATGCTCGCTGGTCACCGTGAGCCTGGGCCTTCTTTTCGAAATGGTTTGAATGTGTCCCCTGTGGGTTCCTATGTCAGAGGCTTGATTCTTTGTGTGTTGATCTAAGAAGTGGTGGGGTTTTTAAGAGGTGAGGCCTCGTCTGAGTGCATAAACTGACTGAGGACATGGCCACTGGAAGGAATTAAGGAAGTTCTTGTGGGATCCAGAGTTAGTTCCTACACGAGTACACTCACTCATAGAGGAGAAAGCCTGAATCTCGAATTCCTCTCCAGTTTCTTTCCCCTCTATGTGCACCTACCTCTACCTCTTAAGGGGCTCTTGCCAGAGCTGGTGACACACCATTTGGATTTTCAACTTCCCAAACTGTGAGCTAAATACATCTCTTTTTTTTTTTTTCTTCAAAAAATAATGTTAGGCTGCTTCAAATATTTTGTCCAGTAACAGAAAAGGGACTAACAGAGACGGATATTTGGTGAATAGAGTGTAGGATGTGGGAAGCTAGTCCTGGCCACATGGAACTGATATCGACAACATCTGGAACATCTGGCTGGAGAGCAGCGTTTCCACGGCTCTGCTTCGTCACACGAAGAGAGACGGTGCTACAGGGGTGGAAGCTGAGGGCCGCAAAGCCAGAAATGACCCTCCATGTGCAGCCCGGGGCGGGGTGGGGGGGTCTTACTTCACTTTTCTGCTCCTGCTTCCGTCTCCCGCTGAGCAGGCCCTGGTGGGGATGTGAGGAGTGAGAGAGCTTGACACCTCCTAGAATCACAGAGGACCAGAAAGGAAGCAGGGGCCACATGGTGGAGGACTCTTGGGACAGCTTTGAAGAATTTGGATTTTATTTTGAGTCACCCAGGGATGTGTATGGGGAGGAGCTGGGTGGATGACATGACCAGCTGGCTGTTTGATAATCCCCGGGGCTTCTGCTGGGGCTGGTGTCAGGGAGCTGGCTAAAGATAGGGTGAAAGAGGCTGGTGGCAGGACGAGACTGAGGTGGGAGTGGACAGAGATCCTGTTACAAAGGCTGTTAACAACACCTCTCTTCTGCCAGTGACCTCCAACTAACCTCTTTTCAAGGAGGAAACCTGTGTCTGTTGTTCACCTACTGTGTGCAACACCATGGAGGATATAATGTCCTTGATCCTGGAAATTTTAAGCTAGACTATGCAGAAAGTTAAATAGCAAGGCAAGATTCAAATAACTGTCTATGACAATAATGGCCACGTGCAATTCCTTCTCAGGGGTTGGGGATGGACAGCAGTTGTCCCTGAGTGCAGAGGGCCAGAGGCGTGGGCTGGGGCCATGTTCCTGTAGGGCCCACACCTCTATGGTTGATTCCTCCGTGTCGACATAATGATACAGACACCACTCTCCTCTGGCTCTTTACCTGATCGTCAAGTGTCCAGGCTTCCAGAAACCTCCTCATATCCAACCAGGAGCTCTACAAGTTAGTTCAGTTCAGAGAGGAGGAACTCAGGAACAACTTCACTGTGGAGTGTTTGAGTGGGTCCAGTGCTTACGGAGAAAGAGCCAGAGGGAATTTATTTCTCCGTGCTTCACTATCTGATCAGAAAAGCTATAAAATGATAGAGAAGTAGAGGCCTTGTAGCACATTACTTCAGTGCCCAGATAGGGAAACTGAGGCTCGAGAAAGAACATGTCTTGCTTGAAGGGCAGCAGCTTACCTGGCCCTGTGGATGCCTAAGAAGTGTTTATGGTGTGACCAGTTGCTTCCACGCCATACTCTACTTGGCTATCTCTAGGCCCATTTCCACTCTCTCTGAAAGTTCTGTAATAGAAAGGATGTCTGATATGCTCAGAAGACTGAAGCTATTGCAAAGCACAGTGGAAAGATTGGCCTGTATTTTCATGTGGAAAGAGGCATATATGGCTGATATCATAGGCTCTACCAAAGGAAGAATTTTTTTGCTGATGAATCTGAAAGAACAAGACCTTTGGAACAGGTAATGTGAAGTCCCATCACGGGAGCGTACAAATGCACTTATGAGGACCCTCAGAAGCCAGGATAGGGTAAGAGGTGAGGTCTGGTCTCCCTAAGATCTTGGCCCTGGAACCTTTCATTTCCCTCAGAGATCCACCAGGGAGATTGTTCTTCCTTGTCTTTTCCTATTGATTTCCTTCTTAATCATCAAACTGGTGATATTCTCACACTCCAGTGCATTTACAAAGCATTCTGGAGCATGTTGGGGGCCACCTTGGGCAGGAGGACATGAAGAGAGTGTGGCAGACAGTCTGTGGGGCACCCAGGGCTCTGCTGACACTTCCACTGTGGGGCAGTAGTGAGTTCTGGTCATGGGGAGCCGTGCTGCCCCCAGAGGGAGATGAGCTGGCAAAGCCGCGAGCTAGCTTCATGCTGTGGTGGACCTTTCCCCTGGCTGCCCGGTGTCCTGAGTGACAAAGAGAGGCACATTTTCAGTCTCAGATTTAATTCTTTCAAAGCTCTAAAATGGGGGTACAATGCTCGGGGTGGGGAGGTTCAAGCTACAGACTGTGCCTCCAAGGAAGAGAAGGGCTTTGATCTCTCACTTTGTCTGCATAGATCCAGGCCTCTCTTGAATCTAAATGGCAGGGACATGATTCCGTCTTCGTTTTGCAACATTCTCCACAACAGACCCTCTTCTGGGGTAGGAACACCACGCACATCGCCCCACCCGATGGATTCTGCAGCCCAGGAACTGCATTTTGCTAAACCCAGTGTGCCCTGTTGCAGCTGCCTTCTTGAGGAACTGCGGGAGGAGTTGCTGCTCCCATGGATTCCCTGACCTCCACTGCTGGGTGTCACCCACCTGCCTAGGGTTGATGGATCCCCAAGCTCAGGGCTTTCAGTGCTAAAACCAGCACAGGTCCGGGCACATTGGGTTGCTTGGACCCTCTGTCCAGCTGTCCTCCTTCAGGCCTAACACATTTAGGGAGTTTAGGGGGCCCTGATTTCTCTGACATACTACAAATTGAGGAAGGCTGTGGAGAGAACCAAGACATCTTATTTTTCCCTTCCTGTTCCCTTTCCAACACATGCATTCTCATCCTTCACTGTGGCCAGCAGAGGAGCCTCCCTTGGCTCTCATGCTGTCTCCTTATTCCTTTTGGCTCTGGCCCTAGGAAGAGAGAGAGCTTTAGTCATTTTAATCTGTCAACTCTGAATGTGTGGCCTCAAACTTAAGGTTCACTGCAGCGCTTTGCACCTTTGCTGCCAGAGCAGGGCACTTTCCATTAGCCATTCCTACAGAACATCGCATGGCTCTTGCACAAGACTCTGGTTTTGCATGTTGCCTATGGACAGCAGTGTCCCTTTCTCTGCAGCTGATGTGTGCCCCTGGGACACAGTTCCCATCCAGCTCGCATTGTATTAGTGTGAGATATCACTGTTGTGTTTCAGCGTAGAAATCTTGGTACTCAGAATGGGGGACATAAGCATTATATAGTGAAGCAGGGGGAAGTAGTGGGGGGTATGTATTTGACATCAAGGG
Source organism: Thryonomys swinderianus (assembly GCA_004025085.1). NCBI lineage: Eukaryota > Metazoa > Chordata > Mammalia > Rodentia > Thryonomyidae > Thryonomys > Thryonomys swinderianus. The sequence goes on from PVIC010002952.1 coordinate 58,293, forward strand.
AATCAATTTGCAAAAATTTTTCTGATGTAAAATCCACCTGGAGCAAAATATATCTGTCTCAGAACCTCAGTTCTCAGACACTTTAGTTTGCAAACAACAGTGTTTGGCAAGATTTTGTTTTTGTTTGTGAACTCTGCATTGGGTGACAGACCATCTTTGCTACATGAATACACTTGTGGCCATCTTTTCCAGAATTGTGGAACAAATTAAGTTTATGAGTCAAGGAATATATATATATATATATATATATATATATATATATATATATATATATATATATATGATATACATATAATTTAATTCTAAAAAACCAAGAACATAGTTTTTCTTAGTCATTTGCTCTTTTTAAATTAGCCTTCTGATTAACAAGGTGGCATTCCACCACCCAACACATTAACCTTCAGATGAGAACAGGTATTTTGGAGCTGATGGAAAGTCACTTCCATTCGCCTTCTCCTTTAGCTTGAAATTGTACCATACATAAAGCTGGTCACACCTGAGTGTCTACTAGACGTAATGCCTGGTATGAGGGCCACTTCAATAAGGAATAACCCAAGTCACCTAATGCATAAAAATGGGAAAAAATCACTCTCCCTCATTAACATGAGTGTTCCCCGGGCTCACGTGGCTGGGCGTGTGTGTTCTAGAACCCCCAGCTGCTGGGCTCTGCCCTCCGTGTGCTCTGGAATGCAGGTTGGATTTGCATCCCAGTTACACTGCCTCCAGAAAGACAGGATCCCTGTTGGACGCCCATGAAGCTTATGCTGAGTAAATATTGACAAAGTAGTCTAAAGAGCAAACACTTTGACATTTGTAAGGTCCACTGGAAGGTCTTGTATATATTTATACAGCAGGAATGAGCGCCGCATACCAATTTTTCTGAACTTGTTCTGACATAATTGTGCATGAATAGTGTGTGTGTGTGTGTATGTGCGGGTAGCCAAGAAGGGCTGAGTGCCTATGTGGGGAACAGGGTCAGGGCTGGGTGGTAATGGGTCAGACACTCCCCCCCCCCACCTGTGCCTGCTAGGAAACTTATTCTGAGCTTTTATGAAACCTACTTTTCCAAGAAAAAGAAAGAAAATAAGCCACAAAACCTTGTTTTTAATTTATTGCAATTGATGTACTTTCTTTTTACTTCGTAAAAATTTTATTGATGTTTTTTGTACTTTATATTTATTAAAGATTGAGCCTCAAAAATGTAATGAGTAAAAAATGCTTGCTTAATTTAAATTGTGAATCTGTCTGTTAAGAAATGCATTAGGGGTAGGAGAAGCATAAGACATATTAATTGACAGACAGGAACTGCTGTCTCTGAGGTTGATACAAGTAATTTATTACTTTAGAAATGAATGCCACCTCCAGAATGTGCTTCATTAATTTCAAATTTAGTTTTAATTTCAAGCTGTTGCCCCTTGAGAAGAATAAGGTGGCAAATTATGTTTGAAGAGCAGACTCTTTTTTTCTTTTGCTCCGAAGAAACACCACATTTTAACTATTTAATTTTACAAATACATTTGCCCACCTAGTTTGCTACATTTTCCTGAGAGCCAAGAACATAGTCTAGGTATGATCAGCACTTACTAATGCTTTTTCTCCCCCTTTTTTTCTCCTCCTTCTCTCTCCTTTCTATCCTGTCTGTCCCTCACTCCCACCTGTTACCACAACAGCCTATGTTTCTGATGAGTTAAAGGCGGCCGCCCTGGTAGACGAAGACGTAGACCCGGAAGAGCACACGGCAGATGGAGAGCCTTCGGCCAAATACTTGTGCCCCGAAAAGGAGCTCAGCAAGCCCTGCCCCAGCTACCAGAACTCCCCGGCTGCTGAGTTTTCCAGCCACGACATGGACAGCGAGTCCCACATCAGTGAGACCAGTGACCGAATGGCTGACTTTGAAAGTGGCTCCATCAAGAACGAAGAGGAGGCCAAGGAAGTCACAGTCCCCCTGGAAGACACGACCGTGTCCGATAGCCTGGAGCAGATGAAGGCTGTGTACAACAACTTCCTTTCCAACTCTTACTGGTCCAACCTCAACCTCAACCTGCACCAGCCCTCGTCGGAGAAGAACAATGGCAGTAGCAGCAGCAGCAGCAGCAGCAGCAGCAGCTGTGGCAGCGGGAGCTTCGACTGGCACCAGAGTGCCGTGGCCAGGACCCTGCAGCAGGTGTCACAGAGCCGCGTGCTGCCCGAGCCCAGCCTCTTCAGCACTGTGCAGCTCTACCGGCAGAGCAGCAAGCTCTACGGCTCCATCTTCACAGGAGCCAGCAAGTTCCGATGCAAGGACTGCAGTGCCGCCTACGATACCCTGGTGGAGCTGACTGTGCACATGAATGAAACCGGCCACTACCGTGATGACAACCATGAGACTGATAACAACAACCCCAAACGCTGGTCCAAGCCTCGCAAACGCTCTTTGCTAGAGATGGAGGGGAAAGAAGATGCTCAGAAGGTGTTGAAGTGCATGTACTGTGGCCACTCCTTCGAGTCCCTCCAAGACTTGAGTGTCCACATGATCAAAACGAAACACTACCAAAAAGTGCCTCTGAAGGAACCTGTCACTCCCGTCGCAGCCAAAATCATTCCTGCAGCCCGAAAGAAAGCTTCACTGGAGCTGGAGCTCCCCAGCTCCCCAGATTCCACAGGTGGAACCCCCAAAGCTACTCTGTCAGATGCCAACGATGCGCTTCAGAAGAACTCTAACCCTTACATCACGCCAAATAACCGATACGGCCACCAGAATGGGGCCAGCTATGCATGGCACTTTGAAGCCCGGAAGTCACAGATCCTGAAGTGCATGGAGTGTGGCAGCTCCCACGACACCCTGCAGGAACTCACGGCCCACATGATGGTCACCGGCCACTTCATCAAGGTCACGAACTCGGCCATGAAGAAGGGAAAGCCCATCATGGAGACGCCTGTCACCCCCACCATCACCACACTGCTGGATGAGAAGGTGCAGTCTGTGCCTCTGGCAGCCACCACCTTCACATCCCCCTCCAACACGCCTGCCAGTGTCTCCCCAAAGCTGAATGTGGAAGTCAAGAAAGAAGTCGACAAAGAGAAAGCAGTTGCCGATGAGAAACCCAAGGAGAAGGAGAAGCCTAGCGAAGAAGAAGAGAAGTATGACATCTCTTCCAAGTATCATTATTTGACTGAAAATGACTTAGAAGAGAGTCCCAAAGGGGGTCTAGATATCCTCAAATCCCTAGAAAACACAGTGACATCTGCCATCAACAAGGCCCAGAATGGCACACCCAGCTGGGGGGGCTACCCCAGCATCCATGCCGCCTACCAGCTCCCCAACATGATGAAATTGTCTCTGGGCTCATCAGGGAAAAGTACACCCCTGAAACCCATGTTTGGCAATAGCGAGATTGTATCTCCCACTAAAAACCAGACCCTGGTGTCTCCGCCCAGCAGCCAGACCTCCCCGATGCCCAAGACCAACTTTCATGCCATGGAGGAGCTGGTGAAAAAAGTCACAGAGAAAGTCGCCAAAGTGGAGGAGAAAATGAAAGAGACAGAGGACAAGCTGTCCCCAACCAAACGGGCCACGCCGTCTCCGTGCAGCAGTGAGCTCAGCGAGCCCATCAAGATGGAGGCGTCTAGTGACGGGGGCTTCAAAAGCCAGGAGAATAGTCCTAGCCCTCCGCGGGATGGGTGCAAGGAGGGCAGCCCCACGGCAGAGCCGGTGGAGAATGGCAAGGAGCTGGCGAAACCCCTGGGCAGCACCTTGAGCGGCAGCACAGCCATCATCACTGACCACCCGCCCGAACAGCCTTTCGTGAACCCTCTGAGTGCCCTGCAGTCCGTCATGAACATCCACCTGGGCAAGGCCGCCAAGCCCTCCCTGCCCGCGCTGGACCCCATGAGCATGCTCTTCAAGATGAGCAATAGCCTGGCCGAGAAGGCCGCCGTGGCCACCCCGCCGCCCCTGCAGGCCAAGAAGGCCGAACACCTCGACCGCTATTTCTACCACGTCAACAACGACCAGCCCATAGATCTGACAAAAGGGAAGAGTGACAAAGGCTGCTCTCTGGGTTCAGTGCTTTTGTCCCCCACGTCCACATCCCCGGCAACCTCCTCATCCACGGTGACAACGGCGAAGACATCTGCCGTCGTATCATTCATGTCAAACTCGCCGCTACGCGAGAATGCCTTGTCAGATATATCCGATATGCTGAAGAACTTGACAGAGAGCCACACGTCAAAATCCTCCACTCCTTCCAGCATCTCCGAGAAGTCTGACATTGACGGGGCCACGCTGGAGGAGGCCGAGGAGTCGACGCCCGCGCAGAAGAGGAAGGGCCGCCAGTCAAACTGGAATCCCCAGCACCTGCTCATCCTGCAGGCTCAGTTTGCCGCCAGCCTCCGGCAGACGTCCGAAGGGAAGTACATCATGTCAGACCTGAGCCCCCAGGAACGCATGCACATCTCCCGCTTCACTGGCCTCTCCATGACCACCATCAGCCACTGGCTGGCCAATGTGAAATACCAGCTTCGAAGGACAGGTGGAACAAAGTTCCTCAAAAACTTGGACACTGGCCACCCCGTGTTCTTTTGTAATGACTGTGCGTCGCAAATCAGGACTCCTTCCACGTACATCAGCCACCTAGAGTCACATCTGGGCTTCCGGCTACGGGACTTATCCAAACTGTCCAGTGAACAAATTAACAATCAAATAGCACAAACCAAGTCGCCATCAGAAAAACTGGTGACGTCCTCCCCGGAGGAGGACCTGGGGACCTCCTATCAGTGCAAACTTTGCAATCGGACCTTTGCAAGCAAGCATGCAGTTAAACTTCACCTTAGCAAAACACACGGGAAGTCGCCGGAAGACCACCTGCTGTATGTTTCTGAGTTGGAGAAGCAGTAGCATTTGCTTGTGATGGAGTGACTGCGCTTTGCTTTGAGGGAAACTGTTGAAGGCACCTTAAGGCCCCTCTGTCTTGTTTCTGGCACATGTTCTTATGTTAACTGCAGAGAATCACTCTGGGCTGGACTGTTTTGTATAACTGTACAGTGTTTACTAGAGGTGCATAATCAGCTGTTGTTACTGGTAAAATCTGAAGGTTAAAACTCAGTGGTAAGTGTTTGGAACTTTGTGTAAATGAGACTTAGTTGTGAGCATCCCCCCCGATGCTTCAAGCTGCATGCATTAACAGACAGTTTAATTAAGCATTTATAACGAAATCAGGCACACTTTTTCCATGAGACTCCAGTGTGCTGGCATTTCTCACCCTTTCATCTTTAGCCCTCTGAGTACTTTGAAGCACTTTTGCATTAATTTGGTTAAAAAATAAAATAAAATAATAATGTATGAAGCTCTGTTTTTTAAACTCCTTACCAGCTTAGTTATAATTAATAATATGAACCTCCATTTATGCAGGTCTGCAGGGGTATAACACGCCTTGAAATTTAAAAGAATATTATTTTCACATTGAAACATAGATGTATATATTGTATAGATTTCAGACTCTTATGAAAAAATGTGATTGTGGTTAAATGACCTTTTTTCTTGCATTTATAGCAACAGTGTTTTATGTACCTGCTATGCTCTGGGCATAAGCCGTGCCTATGTATAGTGTATATTTCTTTTTTCTTTTTCTTTTTTAAGGTCTATGGGTTTTGTTTTTTACATGCAAACATTGTAAATTATACAGAAGATACCACAAATAGCATTTATAAAGTATACAGAAACATTATCTGAAAGCAAAGTATGATTGTTTGTTTTGCTATACAGTACATCTATATTGATAGAGGTTCCTGTTTAAATTATACATATTTATTAGCATCATATTATCATTTGTTTCGGGCAGTCTGAATAAACGAGGCTGGGAAATCCATCCCTGGCAGGCATCATAACTATTTTGCACATGATTTTTAAAGGTATTTATTAGAATTCCAAGAATGCTCCAAAAGAACTCAGTGCTCAAAGGGTTAAGCCTATTTGAAAAGGAAAGAAAAAATGAACAAAAAAATATAAGAACTTGTACTGTATTTCTTAAACATTGATAAAGCCTTTAAAATGTTTGTACTGTAATACTTTGCTTAAAAGTCATGAGGCATTCTGTGATACAACCTCTCTCACTTATTTATAAGCCCTCTTGGTTGCTATTTCATATTGTAGGGTGCCTTTTTATTTCAATTGGTAACTTTCTGTTTTGTTCTTCCTAATTATTCTCCCAAGATCCCACACTGCAGCTTTATCTTTAGGCTTATGAAAGGTAACCCGTGGTTACCGGCTCTCCAAGCGATTCTGTTCTTCTCCATTTTTGGCAGTTAATTTGCAGAAGTAAGTGACAGCTGACACCATATGAGAACCTATGTATAAAATATTGGCATGTAAACAGCACAGACACCGTAACACACTCTGTGCCCTGTTTTGTTGTTGACAATGAAACACCATTATGTGAATCTTCATATAACCCTTTTTTCTACGGCAGCATTAAAATTGTCTTTTTGCTATAATTTTGTGTTGCGTTCACAATTATGTCTGAAATGTGCTACGACTAACGAGCACATTAAAATTAAATTGTGTGCGATCTGTTTATGAGTGAGTCGGTTGCTGTGTCTGCCAGGTGCTGGCAGTCGGAGGCGGCACGTAAATCAGGGGAGTTTTAGTGAACTTTGGTGTTTGCAGAGCAAGGAGCACTTGCGGGGCGGCTTGCATAGAATTTTCCCCGAGCATGGAACTTGGTAAGAAAAGAAGCATGCACGTGAGGCTATACTCCCTGTGGAAAAGGGACATTATAAACAGAGGGTGTCAGAACTTCCCATTGCACTGGGGGACCGGGGCGGGGGCCAGGGCTTTGGTGTCTCTCCTGGGTGAAAAGAGCCGAGCGTCCTGAAGTGATCTGTACGGAGTGACCCCTCCCGGGTCACTTAGGGTCTGCAGATAGCAGGGCGGCGCTGGGCATCCGGACTCTGGGGTCCCCTGGCTGGCTCTTCCGTGCTAGAGCCGTCTGAGGTAACGAGGTGGGGGAGGGCGTGCGGGAGGAGACCGAATCCATCCACAGGAGGAGGGGAGTGGAAAGCATTTATATGATAATCACAAGCTTTTATTGGCCCCGGCAAATCATGCCAACAAAACGCTGGGAACATCATGTAAAATTGTAAAATACCTTTATTACTATATTCAAACTACTCCTGCCGTTATGCAGAATCGAAGGCTCCGAACCTAGAATTATACAGATGAGAGATGTGTTACATCCATGTTATACATAAAACACCTCAACTTGAAGAAGGAATACTCTTCTATTAAAAATTTAAATTAGGCCCTTTCAGAGATGTTCGGCAACACGCCGCCCACGAGTTTTCCGCCGGTCCCCACCCCTTTTTGTCAAATTAGTCCAAATGTTCGTCTACTTTTCTTTTCTGTCGGCGATCTCTCTCCGGGTTTTAAGAGAGAACCTCACTAGAGTTTAAAATAGGTTTCTGGCAAATAGTGCCGCCCCAGCTCTGCTTTTGACACGCGGCGCGGGCTCACACGTGGGCTGTGGCGGCGGCGAGGAAAGGGCCTCCCTCCGCCTCGGTCCGAGCCTGCCCTTTCCCGGGCTCCGCTCTTCCTCTCTCAGCAGCCCCTTGCCCCGCTGGCCCTTCCCCGGTCGGAGACAAGCTTCTCTCAGGGCTCAACCCTCCTGCCCCAAACCTGGCTCAGGAGACACAGACACCCTCCTTCCTGTGCCTTCGGCGTCTTCGTAGCCCGGAGCCCAGATTTCTACTCTTGAATTTTTCACAGGTTAAATATAGCCTCGGTTTATTAGAATCCAAAGTCCTGCATCTAACAGATTAAACTGACAACACTTCCATCACCACCAGGGCCCATGTGGCTTGAAGGGAGATGGGATTTGTACAAGTGATGGCGGAACCCCCCTCTGTGCACTTGGGGAAAAGTACCCAACCCTCTGCCCATCTCCTCCTGACTCCACTCCCAGGGCTATCCTCACGGTTTTCCAATTGAGGGGTAGAAATGAGGACGATAGCATGGTGAGTAGCTGGGAGAGGGCTCACTGATACCTTGGGCTCATAGCCAGGAAAGGATGGCTTGGACTCATGGGACCCAGGGCTTAATTTTGCCTCCAAAGAAGGGTAGTAGCTGAGCGGTCGAGGGCACCAGCCTTGAAGGAAAACCCTGTTTGGCACCAGAGCGGTCCCTGTAGCAAGGAGTGTGGTGTTGGGCTGGCTGAGGTCTCAACCCACTTGGAAATGCAAGACCATCTTTTCCCAAAGTCACCAAAGCCTCATTTGCGGAAGAATGAGCCACAGCTGGGAAATCTCTCACTCAACAGCCAGCACTGCCCAGAATTCCTGAGATGAAAGAGGAAAAGCTGACGTTCAATTCCAAAGGCATTGTGGTTGGGTCCACGCCCTACGGCTGGTGTGACCAGGAGCGAGTGGAAGAAGGCCCCACGCGTCCACGTGAGCTTTTCCCGTGGATTCAGGGAGGAGGGGATGTTGCCGAGGGAGGGAATTTTGATCACAGGTGTGCGGGTGACCCTGACCTCACCCCGCCCCAGCCCGGTCCTGTTGCAATCCTACTGTATATCTTCCAGCCATCGCATTTACGCAGTATCTTAAAATAACATTTGTGATAAATGTGCAATTTAACTAATTTATGGTGCTATGATGTGCTCAGGGCTACATGCAAGATGAAAATCTTAAATGGAGCTTGAACAGCTCACTTCACAACAAGAAATCAATATGCCACATCTTAGCTAGTCGCTGTAGTCAACATTAAGAAAAAAAAATCAGGGACGTATCTTTAAGTTTTATGCAGTAAGACTTCTATAATGAACCAAATTGTACATGTGAGCTAAAGAGGGTTGGTTATGAGGAGGGCTCAACCTCTGTGGTATCTCCATTCTATTTTTGCTCTGCAAAGGGTATGTGTGTGTGTGGATGTGTGCGTGCGTGTGTGTGTATGTGTATGCATGTGCGTGTGCGTGTGTGTGTATATATGTAGCATATCCAAACAGCACTCAGTGAGGAGCCCTGAGCTCCAAGGGAGGTGGCGGCAGAGGTCAGGTTCTCAGCTCCTGAGTCCCAGGAGGATCCCTCCTGCTGAACTCGCCACTGCAGCGAGGTGGAGGTGGACTTTCCCTGGCTGGTCCCTGACCACCTGCGTTCTCCAATGTGGTGACAAAGCGCATAAGCAAAAAAGAAAAAGGGAAAAAAAAAATAAACCTCTCTAAGGGGTCCGGCAGCTGCTTCTTGACAGAACAGAACTCTGAAGGCAGAATCAAAGCATGGTAGAGGGACAAGAGCTTCTGGGCAGCAAAGCTACACAGGTCAAATCCAGTGTGAAACTAGTGTCTCAAGAAATTTCCAAATCATCTAATAAAATATTTAAAAGAAATACTGTTTTTTTTTTCCCCCCAAAATGCATGTGCACTATTCTTGGCATTAGAAAATTACAATGGCATTGTTTCTATTGACTAGTGTGAAAATGATACACTTTGTATTATGGGGGGTAGTCATAACAATGCAAACAAGCAAACCCTGATACCCCTCTTTAATAATATAAAGACTTCTAAAAAAATACCTATTATCCTTTTAGCTACGAGAGAAATTACCATTTTAACACTACCAGATAGTTGTTCTATTGGTAATAGAAACCGTAACCCTCATTCTCCATGGGATTTATTAGTAAGCATGTGTAATCTTTGGCAAAGGAACCCGAAAATACATTTCCCTTGCCCCCCCCCCCCCCGCCCCGCCAGTCGATACGTTCCAGCCTACAGTTGACCTCAGAAAAGACGGAAAAGCTGCTTGGGCTTCTATGCAATTCCTGAGTGTGCTGGCCTTCACAAAACACACTGTAGGTATCTCCGGAAACAATCTCATTCATTTGAATGAGGCCTCAGCTCTGTCACTTAGTGTAAAGCTACTGGGGAGAAAAGCTTTCTGGCAGGGTCCTCACTCTTTGCGTGTAGTATGTCAGGCCTGTCCCAGGGAAGACTGGATTTCCAGTGTTAAGAGTCTCCACAGAAAATGGGGGAAAATGCCGTTCAATTCAGGTGCCATTTTTCTACTCCTCAGACCTAATGGCAGTCACCCCCTCCAGAAGGACTTTAAGCCAAGCAAACCCTGACCTGGGTGGGCTTTGAGGACTTCAGACCACATGCCCTGCCTTACCGAGGAAATGATTGTGCCAAATTGTTGGTTAGGCCGCTGCCAGTCCATGATGCCTGGGACAGTCTCACACAGCTGACTGGTAATTTAGTCCAGTTGTATTCTGCCCTGGATATTGAGGCAGGAGAGACTTCAATCAAAGTTAATGGCTTTGGGAGGCTCTGGATGTGGGTGTCAGCACCCCACGTCTGGCGTAAGGAGCCAGGTGTTTTCAAAATTGAATTCTAATGATAGAAGATCAGTGGAACTGCTTTTCTACCACCCCTGTATAATGTCATGGACTAATGTATTCTTAATAAATCATTCCCGATGATAATGATGATAAGCAAGGTGACCCCTTTCCAGAGATTAACATCCACAATTAGCTAAGTCAGGAATTAGGATCCACTGTTATTTACCACCTCTGCTTTGCTGTCCGGTGAGCAGCCACTAGCCACATGTGGCTATTCAAATGCAAATGAGTTAAAATGAAATACAGTGCAAAGGCTAGATCTTCAGTTGTACTGGCCACATGTCAAGCCTGTGTGGTCACATGTGGCCACCAGCCACGCTTTGGACAGCACAGTTGCACCACATCTTGTCATCAGAGAGCGTCTGATGGAATGGTGCTCTCTATACCATTACTTACAAAGCAATCTCCTAAATAACAGCTCATGCCTTCACACATTACGGAAGTGTGTTTCCAGTCCATGGATGGTTCTAAGAATCCCTATTTTGCCAACACGGGTACAGACAGTGATCTCACATGCTAATGTCTCTGATCAAAACCAAGGACACAGATAATTAACCTTGAGCATAAAATTATAAACAGAAGTGTAGGCATCAGTGTATGAAGTTGCTGATCATTCCCCCTGCTGTGAATATTATCTAGGCTGAAAACTCTAAAGCCCAAAGATCTGACGGATGTGGCTACGACCTTGCTCTGGCCTTAGGCAGTGATGAATCAGGCAATCCCTGGGCTGCTCTCTCTGCCCAAGGACTGGGGGACTCCGGCTTCACTCTGGCTGGCGTGGCTCTCGGTCACCACACAGGGATCCTCAGAATTCCCCCACATCACCCCTGCAGATCTACTGGCCCTCCATCCCTTCCTCTTCATCCCTTGGCATCACATGAGGGCCTTCCTCGTCTCTTTTTAAAAATTAAAATATATAAATGTGACTTTAAAAAAATTTTTGGGGGGGTTGCGTTTTTAAATTATTGCATTTCAACATTTCACTTTCATTTTTTCCCCCACAGCAGGATTCCAGGGACACATTTATGACCATCATAATTGTGAGTTAGAGATCTCCCAGGCCAAGTGAAATGAAATTACGAGAAACTGAAATCTGTTTTAATTGGAGCATTTATGGAAAAAAAAAAAAGAAGTCAGAGTAGCTGCTTTTTCCCTTTATGTGATTCTCCAATGCCTGTCCATACTTCTGTCCAGAAGCCAGGTCCGGGTACACTTGGGCCAAAAGATTACTGGGAGGAAGAGAGAGAATGAGACAGGTGTGTCAGGAAAGAGTCATTTTCTTAGAGTTTTTTTTTTTTTTTAAAGGAGGTACAGTCGCCGGAGTTCCGCCTCAGTGACCATGAAACCGAGTCGGCAAAAGCTGAAGGACTGGGCTCCTGAAAGCCTCATCAGGACTTGTCATCGCTCTAATGAATATCATTTAAATTGCTTTGTATATTGGTGGAGTTTGGATGTCGATTTAATTTGTGCATGTGTTTGAGTTCTTCTGCTTGGCTAGGCTAACTGAGAAGCAGCCGCCTAATGAAAACTGAGTTGGTGACAGTGTGATGCGCTCCAACCCAGTCAAATGGGTTTGAAGGGCTGCGGTGACAGCACTCAGAAAGAAGGAGATGGGGCTGGGGAGCAGGGAGGATGCTCTCCTGCAGTGCCTACACCTGCTGGGCGGTGGGGATGGCTCAGCATGGCCAGGGTTTCTGGAGACAGTGCAGGCAGGCTCTTCTCTGAGCTCAGCCTCCCTCCGCCTGGACACTGTGCCTGTCAAACTGGGGTCTTAGCAATGCTCCTCTCTCTGTGGTTCCACGGGGCATCGATGGGAATTACTGGGGGGTGGGGCCGGCACGATTCTGGGTGCACGTCTGCAGCAAAGAATGTGGCCTGAATTCCCACTGAAGCAAAGAAAAGAAGATCCTTATGGTTGGCATATCCACGAAAGCGAAGGGCCTTCCCCACATGGTTCTTGTGTTGGTTGGAGTTCTCTGCAAGAAGAGACTCCGTAGAAAGTAAATGTGTGATATTACCAGGACGTTTACTGTGTAGGCTGACAGAAGCCAGAAGCAGTGGTGGGAGAGGCCGCAGGATCCAGGAGCAGATCAGCCCCAGAAGATGGAAGCTGCGTAACAGGAAGGATCAAAGACACAGCACGTCTAAAGTCTCAGGCACAGAAACTCTTCCCAAAGTCGATGGTCTGAGTTTATGTTCAGAGGCTTAAAAAACTGGAGGAGACTGAGGTCCGCAGGCAACAGCAACCAAAGATGCACGTGCTTGAGCAAACTGGAGCTGTTGAAAAACATGCCAACTTCCTTCTTCAGAAGTTCCATCGAGGGGCTGGGGATTTAGCTCAAGTGGTACTGCGCCTACCTTGGAAGCACAAGGGCCCAAGTTTGATCCCCAGTACTGCAAAAAAAAAAAAAAAATTCCATCAAGGCTCCAAGGTTAGTACTGTCCACAACCAGGGTGGGTCTTCCCCTTTTGCTTCACTGGCCTGCATGCCAGTCATCTCTGGAAATCCCTACCAAGCCAGAATTGTGATTTACTAATCTGTTAAGCATTTCTTTATCCAGTCAAGTTGACATCTCACTATCAACAATCACAGATGTCAACACAAAGAGTTGTATCACCATCTCCTGGACTGGTATCATCAGCACAGCTTTCACGACAGCCACTTACCCCATTGTCCTTGTGTTCTGAAGCTGTCCTGGGAGGAAGGCTGGGATTCCTGAAGGGCTCATTTATGCATGAAGCCGAGGAAGGAGCAGTCTAGACCAGGCCTTTCTGTGTCCACTGGAAAGGTCAACAGCCTTGTTTCAGATGCATTGGAAACCCCAAGGCGGAGCACAAATTCTGAGATCTGCTTACTCAACCTTCCCCTCCCCTGCCTTCAATGGGACTCTCTGACTGGATGTCTCATTTTAGACCCCTCTGTTTCTGTGAAAGAATAAGTCTTGGGCTCCAGCTTCCTTATGGGATCCTGACACCCTAGAATCTCTTAGGGATAATGCATTAGTGGGTGAGCCCAGACCCAAGGGGGGTGATGGGGTCCGGATGGGCACCACAGAAGAGCCCTGGCCGCCCAACTTTTATGCTTGTCAAGGCCTGACCATTGAACCCAGAGACCCTGCCTCCACAGCACATTCTTTTTCAAATACTGTCAATGTCAAGTTCAGCATATTACTCAGGGAAAAAAAAATGATGAGAAAGTAAAATATGCTTCAGGGATCCTGACTGCTTTCTGTGCTGTCCAAGTCCCATTGAGCTTCATCCCTGCATGACTCTCCTCCAACTGAAAAACAAACAAACATCTGAAGGCTGGAAAGGAGATGGGCCCATTCCTCTAAGAGAATCTGAGGCATCTAGCCAAAAGCTCCTCTTGTTCTATATGAGTTGGGGGTGGGGACTGTAGGATGAAGTTGGGATAGGAGGAGAAAATGCTGGAAAGGAAAGGATGTCTTGGATGTAGACCTGATGAAGGTTCTTGGAATGGAGTGAGGAAAAAGAGGCCTGAAGGGAGGCCTCCAGACTCCCAGAAAAGTGGAAATCATAGGGTCTCTAGTGGATGGTGTTCGAGAATACAGGCCCATGGCTCTGTCATGAGAAGTCTGAGGAGCCTCTGAGTACCTGAGGCATGGGGTGGAAGAGCATTAGCAGGTCTCCTTGGTCCTTCCCACTTCCCAGGATATAGGGAGTTTTCATGTCCACTCTGAGAGCTAAGGACATCTTTTTCCCCTGTTACATCATGCAGATCTGTTTCAGCATAGAATAAATTTAGGGCATAACTTGAGAGAGGAGATAAGTGTATACAGAACATACAATAGTGCTGAATAAGTGATTGTCTGCAATTAACAGGGTGAGTGGGTAGAAAACGAAGAAGATGTTATGAAGCATTAATGTATCTTGAAGTGGCTTGGCTAGATGTTCTTTGGGCAGGACAGGTAGAGCTGGGCCTCAAAGATATCTCCATGGCCATCGCAGTGACTGATGCTTTTTATTTCACCCCAATGTTTCTCACCCAGGTGCTTTTCTAGGACTTAATCTCATGACTTCTTAACCTTTTAGGGTTTGTAGTTTGTTTCTTCTTCTTCTTCTTCTTCTTCTTCTTCTTCTTCTTCTTCTTCTTCTTCTTCTTCTTCTTCTTCTTCTTCTTCTTCTTCTTCTTCTTCTTCTTCTTCCTCTTCCTCTTCCTCTTCCTCTTCCTCTTCCTCTTCCTCTTCCTCTTCCTCTTCTTCTTCTTCTTCTTCTTCTTCTTCTTCTTCTTCTTCTTCTTCTTCT
>PVIC010002953.1:0-12743 GCA_004025085.1 Thryonomys swinderianus
AGTCCACAGTAGCTAAATCTTGGAAGTGGCCTTTATGTTCATCAGTTAATGAAGAAAATATAGTTTACATACAATGGAGTTTTCCTCTGTCATAAGGAAGGATACACTTGAGTCATTTGTGGGAAAATAGATGTACCTTGAGACACTAATGTTGAGTGAAATGGGTCAGACACACAAGCTTGGGTATCACATGGTTTCTTATATGAGAAGCCCGAAATACAAATAAGGAGTAAAATAATAGCTGATTAGTGTAAACATTGGGTAACAGGGAGATGGATCTTTACAAATGGGAGGGGGACCCAGAGATGGAGTGAAGGGGAAAGAGACAAGAAAGGAATAAAAGGGCTGGAGATTTAGCTCAGTGGTTTCAGTGTCTGCTTAGCAAGCACAAGGGCCCTGGCTCAATCCCCAGTAACATATACAACAATACTGGGCATGGTGACTCACATCCACAGGCAATCAGTACCACATACCACAGTGCTGGGCATGGTGGCTCACGCCTATAACCCCAGTACTCGGGAGGCAGAGGCAGGAGGATTGCTGAGTTCCAGGATGGCCTGGGCCACATAGTGAGCTCGTGGCCAACCAGAACTACAAAGTGAGACACTGTCTAAAAAAAAAAAAAAGGAATTAAAAAAAAAGAGTAGGGATGTATCATGTGAGTATTCCAGCTTCCCACAATAAGTATGACCATTGTGTGCAGCAGACATGACTAATAAAAAAATAAAAATTTAATGAAAGAAACATAGCAAGAAGAGTGAGCTAAGTGTGTTTGAAGCTAGGGAGAATATTTTGAAGGGAACTAATAGCCATGTGTTTTTCTGTAATCTTAAATTTAAGCATTCACCATATTTTTTAACACACATTATATCTCACTTAATATTTATATCTACTTAGTAAGACACAATGGATAGTATGAAGTCACTAGAAAGAAAATGACCAAGCCAAGCATGATGGCATATGTCTGTGATCCCAGCACTTGGGAGGCTGATATAGGAGGATCACTGTGAGTTCAAGGCTAGTTTGGGCTACATGTAGCGAGTTGAAGGCAGGTCTGAAGTACATAGAGAAACCTGTCTCAAAAAAAAAAAAAAGTAAATGACTAATCCAAAGTCAAATACCTAAGTCCACTGTTTTTTACTAAACCTAAAAATTTTTTTTTAAAGTTTTCATTAGCCAAGACTCAGGCTTACTTCCACTATATTACAATACAAAAACCTTGGGGGCAAGGATTTAGCCCAAGTGGTACCTCACCTACCTTGGAAGCATAAGGGCCCAAGTTTGATTGTTGGTACCATAAAAAAAAAGAAAGAAAAAGAAAAAAAAAGAAAAACAAGTTTAACAAGAAGGCCACCATAACACTTGATTGTGGCAATTGTGATAAGCAAGTATCTCCCTTACAAAAACTATCCTTAGCATCAATGTTAAACTCAGCCAATGTGATAGTCACAGGAACACTGCAGAGGAAAGATACTCACTATACAGTAAGAAAGCCTAACACAAGCAAACTATAGTACTCAGTAATTTCAGTATAAAGATGAAGAATTCTAAAGCCTGTAATTTTGTATCTAAAATGGTGTTATGTCCACAAAGTTCATAGAAAGCATTGGCTGAATCTGAAAATTTGTTCTTCTTGAGATCAATAAAGAATTGTTGAGTCATTAGTTCTGTGAATAAAAAATAAACTTTTGTTAAAACTTATTTGCATATAGCTGCTGAAACAGCTATTGAACTCATTACTAACACAATATATTTGGAACTAGTGAATTAATAACTTTCTACTTAGCAGTACAGAACATCATTCCATAAATCTGTTCATTAAAAATAGACAAGTAGGGCCGGAGGGTTAGCTCAGTGGTTCAGGCGCCTGCCTCGCAAGCGCAAGGTCCTGAGTTCAATCCCCGGAAACCACATACAATGCTGGGCGTGGAGACTCACGCCCACCAGCAATCAATACCACATACCACAGTGCCGGGCGTGGTGGCTCACACCTGTAATCCCAGCACTCGGGAGGCAGAGACAGGAGGATTGCTGAGTTCAAGGCTTGCCTGAGCTACATAGTGAGCTCAGGGCCAGCCTGAACTACAAAGTGAGACCCTGTCTCAAAAAAAAAAAAAAAAAAAAAAAAACATAGACAAGTAGTGGGAAGTAAAAGTCAAGAGAGCCACAAAAAAAATACATGATCTGTAACAATCACATTCTATTTTAGGAACTAACATCCCTGATCTGAAATCTCAAAAGAGGTTATGAATGTAAGATGACATACAATATGGGGATCATTTTTTAAAACAAAAAAAGGAGCAATTGGTACTTTTTAATGATAGCCATGCTGTTGGATATGTTTTGACAAGAAACAGCTCTGAATCTAAATTTGTACTTACAGTACATTTCCAAGGTACTCACTCATCTGTGAATGGTGTCAAAGGTTTCACAGAGCGTTTTACTGCATAAAAACATCCATCCAGCCTCTTAATGCACTTGTAGACTGTACCAAATTTCCCATCTCCAAGTTTTTGTAGCTCCAAGAATTCCTTTTCAAAGCGGGAAGCCATGTTAGCTCTTTGTAGAATACTTTTCTAAAATATTTTAATAAAAAGGAGTTAGAATAATTCTTCCTAACCTTGTGAGCAATAAAATGAACCATACTACATTCCAAAATGGCTTTAAATTTTCAAAAAGCTTTTGAGCCAAAATAATGGGAACGAACTCAGCCCCTTGTCCTTCCAAATAGGCACGGCACCACTTGAGCTAAATTTCCAGACAGAATAATGGGTTCTTTTTATGTCAGTATTCTCAGTAGTAATCCCATATACACCAATTTGGGAGGAAGGGTTGAGACAGGGTCTCCTGTGGTTCAGACTGGCCTTGAACTCACAATTATCCTCCTGTCTCAGTCCCCTAGATACTGGGACTATAGGCATATGCCACCACACTTGACCCAGTGATTATCTTTTTCTATGTCCTTTTTTTTTTTTTTTTTTTGAGACCGGATCTTGCTTTGTAGTTCAGGCTGGTGCTGAGCTCACTATGTAGCCCAGGCAAGCCTCAAACTCAGCAGTCCTCCTGCCTCTGCCTCCCGAGTGCTGGAATTACAGGTTTGAGCCATCGCACCAGGCATTGTGGGGTGTGGCACTGATTGCTGGTGGCACGCCCAGTATTGTTGTATGTGGTTACCAGGGATAGAACCAGGGCCCTTGTACTTGCTAGGCAGGCACCACAACCACTGAGCTAAATCTCTGGCCCTCTATGTCCTTTTTTTAAACCTTCCACACAATTCTGTACTGACCTTTCCTTACTTTTTAGAAAATACTATTTCCCCATCAGGTCATACTAGTCTATTCTATATATTCTATAGTCCTCCAGGGAATGTATCTTCTCACACCCAGAGATGCTCTTCTCAGCTGAAGAATTAGCAAGAAACGTGGAACATGTTTAAAACCAGTTCTTCCCTTTGCTCGCTTCTCTACCTCTCTCAGGGCCTGGATGCTAATATTTCCATCTCAAGTTGAATAAAATACTTTTTTCAATTTGCTTTCCCAAAAGCCTTGGTCTATAGAATAAAACTGTCAGATTAGTTCAGAATACTTTATATGCTCAGGTAGACCAAATGCTCTCCCTACTGGACAACATCACTTGATTCCCCAGGTAGTTAAATTCAGGCAAATAACTGAACATGTTAAATCACTTCTTCTGTCTAAAATGAAGATCTTGGTGATTATTCCAGAGAGTATTTTTGAATGTTACATGAAAACATATAATATTCTGTCACACATATGATATATAACATATACCATAGTATAAATCCCTAGAAAATAGGACAATTTTTAGTAATTATGATAAAAACCTCCATTAATTTATGTAAATCTAAATCCAAGATGATTTGTCTCCCAAGAAATCTTTTCCCAAATGTCTCAATTAGCAATAACTTTTCTTTCTTTATTTTTTTTATTTTTTTGAGACAGGGTCTTGCTTTGTAGTTCAGGAACTTTTCTCTAATTTTTGAAGTTTAAAAAACTCTTGACACTTACAAGTTCATTTTTAATATCCAATTCTAAACAGTCTTTTAATTTATCAGCAGGATCCTTAATTCCCAATGTCTTTAGCCAATCTCAAGATATGCTTCTTCTGTCTAGACTTCCTATGCTATTGGCCCTCTATTCAGCTCCCTGTAATCAATAATTGTTTTTGTAGATTGCTTTCTATGAGTTTAACCTTTAACAATTAGGAAAAAACTCAGTTTCCATCATTAAAAGACATTTAAATACTAGCAGTTGTAACACAATCTAACTTTTTTTTTTTTTGAGACAGGGTCTCACTTTGTAGTTCAGGCTAGCTCTGAGCTCACTATGTAGCCCAGGCAAGCCTGGAACTCAGCAATCCTCCTGTCTCTGCCTCCCGAGTGCTGGGATGACAGGCGTGAGCCACCACACCCGGCCACAATCTAACTTTTTTTTTGACTAATTGACAATAGAGAGTTCATGATCAATCAGCATATAACATTGAGTCTTTTGTACTCTGAACATTGAACAAGAGCATATTTCCCTACATTATGTACATCTTAATGAAAATTTACTATTCTACCAATTTAAAACTAATTAACCATCCCTCTACTATTGGATATTTAGTGTCCCCTATTATTTTGCTCTTTCAATGAAAATATAACAAATTTTTCTAAGGACAATATTTACAGTATCATTTTCTTAGATTACCAAATAAGGGATACTATATCAAAGATTGTAGACACTATAAAAATACCAATTAAGAACTAAAATTTTACATATATATTTCCGCATCTATGCCATTTTTCTCCATTCTATTCTTCCATTTTGGGATCTGAAAAAATCTTCATTTTCCAAGTACTGCTCTATCTTTTTTTTTTTTTTTTGAGACAGGGTCTCGCTTTGTAGTTCAGGCTGGCTCTGAGCTCACTATGTAGCCCAGGCAAGCCTCGAACTCAGCAATCCTCCTGTCTCTGCCTCCCGAGTACTGGGATTACAGGCGTGAGCCACCACACCCGGCACTGTGGTATGTGGTGTTGATTGCCAGTGGGCATGAGTCTCCATGCCCAGCATTGTATGTGGTCACCGGGGATTGAACTCAGGACCTTGCGCTTGTGAGGCAGACGCCGGAACCACTGAGCTAACCCTCCGGCCCTGCTCTATCTTATAATAGTAAAAATATTCCTCAAATCAAAAAGTGGAGGCAGAAAACAACTTTTAATTACAAAATACTCTACGTTATAGTTTAGCCATATGCATACCAGATATAGCCTAGTTAAGATTGCAAACCCTGGCCTAAAATCAAGATAAATTCAATTGCAATGCACACTGGTGAAGCTGTAAAGTGGGGGTTGGGGAGGTAGATGGGAAAACAGAAAGGAGAGAGATGAAGAGGAAAGAAGAGAGAAAGAATTGACAGAGAAAAGAGAGGGGAGAGCATGAGGATATGAGAGGAGACAATGGAGGAGGAGGAAAATAATAAGATAAAATGCCTGTGTCATGACTGACAGTTGTACCAAAAAGCCATGCTTACCTTTGGAGGCAGCGTTCGTTGTACTTTGCCTTTCTCTGTACCAGCTTCCTCACTTTAAAAAAAAAAAAAAGTTGTATCTATGCATGATTATAATTATAATTAACATACATAGGAAGCCTACTACTATGCTGGGTTCTGGGGCTGTCAGAGTAAATAAGACAATTCCTTCTCTTTGATTTGTACTTGGGGGCAGCCATAACCAGGGAATTTCAATACAAGGACATAGGATGGAATAACAAGACAGCAGAGGATACCATGGATAGTTCCCAGTTATGTAAATATTGCAAGAATAAAAAGTTTTCCCAGAAGAGAGAACATACAAGCTAAGATTCCAGGATGAGTGGGACCTGCCAAAGGAAAAGGAGTTTTAGGCAAGTAGAACCCCATGTTCTAAGAATTGAAAGTAAGGGAGAACATAGAGCATACATTAAAATGTAAGAGACTATTATTATTCCCAAATGAGCTAACCAAGGCAGACAGGGGTTAAATAACTCTAAGTTATACAATACATGGCAGAACTGGGGTTTGAAACCAAGTCTGACCCCAAAGCATTTGCCCTTCACCATGATACCTTCTTTCCAACACCCATCTGCTCCAGAACCTGGCTTTTGGGTTGGTTCACAGGTAGGCTGAGTACTGCACAGTGTAAGTACAGCCCTGGCTAAGAGGCCTTCAGTTACTTTCAATAAGCAGAAGCCACAGACAAACATTTTTTTTTTAGTGGTTGTATTCTGGATCTTTAGACCAAATTTCAAACTATAGATCATCCAACTAGATTTCTGTTTTGGAGCAGTAGAAGGTAAAGAGTGCAGGTGAAAGATACTACATTCATAGAAATGAACTAATGAAACTTCGTGCCCTAAATTTAAGACCATATTCTGATACTTTATAAAATGACAATACCTCAATAAATGTGGGAGAAAAATATCCTCTCCAAAGCTCTGAGTGTTTCCTACAGTGTTACCACCTTTCCTTCCTGGAACCAAATTCACTGTCTTTATCTCGGCTTAAAGGAAGCCATTGATTCTAATGATTTATAAAGACTGTTAAGAGCTAGAACCAGAAGAATTCTTGGTATACAAAGTAAACTGGGTATAGCTATGCTGAACTTCTATTTAATTAAGATTCAAAAGACAATGTTAAGAAAAACTATTATGGTCACAAGGCTCAATAATTCAGTTACTGATTCCAAAGAAACAATTCAACATGACATGTAAGATTTCCTGGAAAGTTCAGATCGTTAGCTGTGCATTTGCTAAGTAGATAGGAACATAAGTAACTTCCTCAGTTTAAAGATGCTTCTATTCTTATCAAAAAAATAAAAGCATTATAGAAACATGGTGAAGTAACATCCCTGAGTAACAGGCACAGTCCTTTTTTGGATTGTTTGTATGATTCTGTTGTCTTTGTGGAAGGGGGCAGTTAGGCTTTCCACTTGATAGCTCCTCTGAAAACACCACTTTCTTTTTCCTTCAGTAAGTCTTCCACTGCCTACAAAGAAGTTCAAATCCTTTCGCTGTAGCTCTCATCAGCAGTCACTCAAGGTAGACTCAAAGCAGCAATGTGCTGCTGGAAATGTGAACTACACTATCCCCAGGTGCTGGCCTCATGTGAATGAGAGGAAGCCCCTCGAATGCAGCTTTCTAAATTGAAGTGAGAACTGATGCTTACTCCACCCGCTGCCTTACCAAGAAGCCAGCCACAGTACATATGAGGATGGAAAGATCCCAGAATCTCTGTGACCACATTAACCTAGGGAGGGGGGAATATATAAACATATTTCAGTGTTATTCAGAGTTATCGATCTGATCTTTAATGTTCTCTTCTTACTCCTTGATCATAGGAGTTCTCCAAAATTAGAGACCACCTGCACTTACAGATTTCCTGGGGCTTTCCTCTTGCTCTTTGATTGAAGGAACAGTTTCTTATAGGACTCAGGTGTGAAAGGGTTAATGCTGACTAGAGACAGGGAGGTGGCCTCATCCATGAAGGAATCAGGTGTGGTCCACAAATGCTCAGTGCTTCCAGGGAGCATCTTCCTTGTTGAAATCACCCACTGGTTCAACAGACTCTGAGTAACAACAACAAAAGCAAAAAAAAAAAAAAATCCATATCAGCTAGTTAATATTTGAACCAAAGAATGTTATTGCTAAAGGGGACTTTAAAAATGATCTGCTATAGTGCAAACTGGTTGAGTTGTAACTGGTCCTCTTAGGAAATCCAGTCTTTTTTTTTTTTTTTTGAGAGATGGTCTTGCTATGTACTTCAGGCTGGCCTTGAACTCACTATATAGCCCATGCTGGGCTCGAACTCTCAGTGATCTTCCTGCCTCAGCCTCCCAAATGCTGGAATTACAGGTGTGCATCTACATCCAGCTAGTTTCTAAATATTACGATGCATGTGGTCAGCTCAGGAATGTGTACTTTCGTTAACCACTATCCCCTTGCCTGGGCAGTTGTGCTAGTTAGCTATGCAATTCATCAGTTTTCATTCTACTTCCATTTTTATTGTTGTTTTTTTTGAGACAGGGTCTCTGTAGTTCAGGCTGGCCCTGAGCTCACTATGTAGCCCAGGTGAGCCTGAAACTCAGCAATCCTCCTGCCTCTGCTTCCTGAGTGCTGGGATTACAGGCATGAGCCACCATGCCTGGCACTGTGGTATGTGGTACTGATTACTAGTGGGCATGAGTCACCACACCTGGTATTATTGTATGTGGTTATTGGGGGTTGAACCAGGGACCTTGCCCTTCCTAGGCAGGTGCTGGAACCACTGAGCTACTTCTAATTTTTAAAGATGAAAATATTTAGACAACATACTTTTAGACGAAATGATTCCATAAAAGACCTTGTCCTTATGTTTTCATATTAACACTTTAATTTCCCTTTAGTTACTCATCCAAATATTTGGTGCCTACTAAGTAGCAGTTACCATGGTAGAAATTGAGGGGTAAAAAGAATGAATTGTAGCTCTTGAGGAAAACATTCCATTAATCAACAGTTCATTAGCGTTTCTGAAAGAAGCATTTTTGTAAAAAGGAAAGATTTCACCAGACCTTCTAAATTGAGAAGCTCCCAATTTCACTTAAATTATAGCATTAAATGAGAAGATCTCCATGAAGTGGGGCAAAGTGATTGAAAGATAGTACTCCAAAGTAATCTGTAAGATTTGAGGGCTCTGCATTCACTATAACCGGCTAGATGTGAGTGTGGCACAGAGAGAGGGCACAAGCCTTAACCTAACTAAGCTAACCCATAGTGTAAGGGGAAAGGTCAATGACAAAGAATTCTAAGGCAGCACTGTCAGGGCCCAGAAGAATACCTTTGCTGTTGATCAAACAAGTATATAGTAACATATGGTGCTGGTTAGAACTTCAAGGTGCAAGCGTTGCACTGTGAGACTCAATTCTAACCATCTCTTCCCCCACCCTTCAGTGTGGAAGCAGAAGCCAGACTACAATATAACTCATTAAGAATGCAAGTCTACAAACAGCGGACTTATAAATATTCAACAGTGATTGCTAGAAACACAGAAGGCTACTGAGTACACATAGTTACATACCTTTCTGTAAGTGAAGACAAATGTTAGGCTGGGGATGTCGCTCAATGGTAGTACTTGCCTAAGTGCACAAGAGGTGCACATACATCTGACAGTATGTAGAGTGAATAATCCAGGGGGATTTGGTCAGAGCCCTCCCTGAAGACCTCATGAGTTTTCTAAGCTTTCCTGAGGATGGCCTGTTAGTTTAAAATGAGACTATACTGTACAGTGTCACTTATCCATGTGACTCAGAAAATGAATTTAGAATGACAGTAAATCATTCCCTGAGAAATCATTTTCCATAATGCTATATCATATGGGAGGTAAAATACATCTGTCGCATGAAATGATAGGGTGCCCACACCTGGAATGCCACACATTTCTTAGGCAACACCACAAGAAAGGTAAA
The DNA here is from genome assembly GCA_004025085.1 of Thryonomys swinderianus. Classification (NCBI taxonomy): domain Eukaryota; kingdom Metazoa; phylum Chordata; class Mammalia; order Rodentia; family Thryonomyidae; genus Thryonomys; species Thryonomys swinderianus. The sequence goes on from PVIC010002953.1 coordinate 9,479, forward strand.
AGGAACCTATGAAATTTTCACCAAAAAGTAAGCAAAATACAGTGGGCCCTTGACTTACGAACTTGATCAGTTCCTAAAGGCTGCTTGTAACTCACATTGGTTGTAAGTCAAAACAGATGCGATATGGATGTTTGCCTGGGTATACACTATAAATAACAAGAGGCAGATGAATCTTCCATTAACCTAATTAACCCAAGCTGTATGTGAGGCTGATTGTAACTGGAGGCCCACTGCATTCACCTCAGGGAAGAAGACATCATTAGAATTTCTGATTTGGAAGTATAAAGCCAGTAGAATGTGTGAGCTTCCCCTGCGATGTAGGGATGGCTGGAAATCCTTTATGAGAAGGTCCGTGTGGAGTGGAGCAGCTGGGACTCTGAAGATGACAGGGGTTGAGAGAATGAATGTGCCATAAAGAGAGCTGCATGACAGCTCTGCACAGATGATTGAAGAGGATGGGGAGACGTGGGGGACAGCTCCTTGACGTCTGAGAATGATAAGAAAGCAACCATCACACCACCAGCACTCATTACAGTAGGAGACTGGGAAGACTTCATGATTCATTCTCTTCTACAGTGTACCAGTCCATGTTCATCACCCAATGTTCAAAGCATTTATCCAGGTGGACTGTACTGCCATGAAAAGATGCTTTTCTACCACTCAGCAATTCTGCTAGGAATTCCTTATGGAGAATTGCTGTTAATTTCACACAATTTCTGATTCTACATCTTGGCCAAGGCTGAAGCAAGCCAACCCTTCTTTTCCTGTGCAGCCTTGTCGTCAGCATAGCATCAACAACCATCGTCACCCTTACTCCTTTCTGCCCCTCATGAATGCCCCATTTTCATAAAATATGAAATTTCTCAGTTGCATTTCCAGCTTCCTTCTCAAGCTCTAGTCTCTTCCTGTCTTTGACTCTTGACATTATCCAAGATTTCTAACTTGCGCTGCTTTTCTTTCCCTGACACACACATTATGTGACCTTACTTCCAAATGTGGCTTCAGCAGTTTCCATGATGCCATAGCTACTGAAATATGGATCGCTGACTTACACTGTATTCCTGTACCCTAGTTTGTTTTGAGACAGGGTCTCACTATGAAATTTAGGCAAGCCTTGAACTCAATGATCTTCCTGCCTCAAGTGCTTGGATTACAGGCAGGTGCCACCATGCTTGGTGACCCCAGATTCATTTAACCAACTGTTTACGCTGCACATCTGCTTTTTCTCCAAACCTACATTTCCTCTGGTGTTTCTTAGCTTTATTTAACGAAACCTCTGTATATTCAGCCAATCAAGCTAGAACCTCCTCAGTTATCCCTCCTATTTCCTAACCCCTCCATCAAGTCAGTTACAATTCTTGAACCTCTCTCACCTCCGCTGTCCACTCCTGTCCTAGTTCAGGCCTTCAGTTTTCAACACAGCTGTTTTAAATTCTGTTCAGCCTCCAAATTCTCATGGTCCATTCCATCTCACACATGAAGACCATGATTTTCTCAGTGTTTCTACTCACAGAATTTAAAGGGTCTTTCAATCCTTTTAGAATAAAGTCTTGATTTAACACTTGTCTGTCTGCCCTGGCCTCCCTTTCTGCCTCTCACACGCAGATCCTTTTTATTGAATGACAGGCATTTTTCCAAGTACAGCGTGCTCTTTCTTCTCTATAACTTGGAAGATACTTTTTCCTTTGCCTTCAGTTTTCATTTTCTTTTATGCATGTAGGAACAGTTTCTAAAGGCAGTACTGCAAGTCCCCGTATTACAAGTGAGTTCCATTCTGGGAGACTGTTTATATGTCTGATTCATTTGTAATCCAACAAAGTGATTCCTATACAGTACACCTGTGAAAGTTCACAGCTCAAACGTTCTCAGGAACTTAGCGTAAGAAGTTTTTCCAGGGTCTGCTAACACAGCAAGGCATTTCCTTAAACTGTGAATTAAGTGGAATACACATATCATGCCATGTTCTCTTGCTTGTATAATCTAATTAGAACCACATTCTCAACCTATTCTCCACCACATATTAAAACACTACTAATCTACATTGCCATTTATATGCTTCCTTTACTTTTCTTTATTATCCCACTGGTAATCTATTCAGAGAACTCTGACCACTTTTGATACACTAATCATTGGGTCTGTTGGCTCAGCACCCACCCCAAGTTATAAAGTCTTTGAGGGACAGAGTTATTATGCTCCTTATCCATAATGGATTCTCAAAAGAAACTGATGATCAGTTGATTGCTACTGGGACCCTTGAAAAATCCACCTGAGCATATTTCTGTGCCAACAGTTCAGACAAGAAGCTTAGTATCTCCTGTTAAACATGCTGTGCATACTCAGCAGGAACTAGAGTCCCACTGACAGCAATTGTCTGCAAGCAGGATCACAGATGTTATTGTAATGATCCCAAGTGCCTCAAGCTGAGCCAGCTGGGAGCAAAGCTAAGACCCATCCTTGGGGGCACACACCATGCCACCAGAATCTGTTAGAAGCCACCCTGCCCCACCTTGGCTTAATAACCTAAGGGATGTCATGAGACCAGTCATAGCGAGAATAAAGGCAGATACGTATTACCAAATTCAATTTTGAAGGTCATATTGACAAGTTACTTCTTTGCTCACACATAATCAAAGAGCCTGTTCTCTGCTAGCAAAGGAGGGGGAAATGTTTCTACTGGGGAGAACAGAACCAGAGAAATGAGCATATTCAAACAGTGATGTGAACATTCTTATATTGAAAAGCATTAGTAATTACCCCCAAATACAATCTACTGGTATAATGAAAATAGCTTAAACCCAAAATATCAGGGGTCTCTAGTTCCGTCTCTACCACTGGCAAAACTAAGTCAGTTGCTATCTCCTCTATAAAGAACACAGGTGGACTGGAGATCTTAGTATTTCTTCCAATTCCAATACTCTAACCAGAAAATTTAACCTACCCAAGACTTACTTGTAACACCACATAGTGGCACCTGTGGTTCTGAGAATATTTTTCTGATAACTTTAAATGTTCCTTTATTTCTACCAATAAACATGTACCTGAGGATGCACATGGCCTGTGAGGTAATATACATACACACAAACTACTGAGTATTCATTCTTTATCAGCTGAGCTAAAGCCAAACAGAGCTGGCTGGCCCAGACCCTCCCCCTCTAAGGCTCACTTACTCTGGAAGTGGAGGGTTTCTCAAGCTGCTGCAGGCTGCTACGGGCCACTGGTGCTGGTGTTGCAGGACACCTGGTAGGGTGTGACCTTGGAATCTGCA